>JAFEMH010006543.1:0-120396 GCA_022495995.1 Adenophora triphylla var. japonica
ATCTAAAATCTTTTCTATGAAGAACAAATCCTAAGACTATAACCGGTGTATCTCAAGTGATTTATCTATGTGATTAAACAAGTGAGGTGTGTGTGTGAGAACAAGATCAAGGCTCTTTTAAATCTTTGAGATGTAAGAGCACAATGATTCTTGAATGTGTTAAGGCTTGATTTACGAGCCGGGAATATTTCTTGAAGTATGAAGATGAAGATTCAAAGGACTTCCCATGAATTTCTGCGTAGCTTCAACTTCTTATGAACTCACAAAGCAATTTCTCAAGTTTCAAGCAATCTTCAAATGATGAAGGTTGGGGGTATTTATACCCAATCATCAGAATATAGCCGTTGGACACAAATTTGTTATAAGAGACGATACTTGATGCAATCCTATTGGTCCACAGAACCACTTTTGTCCTTTAGTGCTGCTGCCGCAGATAAAGGCGATCGAGCTCCAGCTGCAAGCAATGAGGTTAGAGACACCTGTCACCTTTACAAGATCCTTGCGAGATCTTTTACGAAAAGTAGTCACGTGACAAGATATGGTGGTTGACATTTGATATTGCTGACGTGGATTCCAACGGTCAATGAGGTTCACTTCAAGTTTCAATCATTGGGGCGGTTCTGGTGCAAAGCGGTTTGACATGTGCGGTTCCACCAGGAGCGGTTGCAAGGTGCGGTCAAAGTACTAGAACTGCACAAGTGCGGTTCACTAAGGTTGTTGCACTGAGGAGTTCAAGAAGCGGTTTCAAAGAGGAATTACACAAGCGGTTCTGCAAGTGCGGTTCTGAAGAGTGGTTTTGAAACAACTTGAACTGCAACCCTCAGATCCAATGATTTTTGAGCCAGTCTTCAAGCCTAAATCTAACCTATTCTTTAAAATGGACTTAGCTAAAAAATTGAAGTCTAAGCTTCATTACATAGGGTCCTAAAGTCCTTAAAATATACAGGAGGTTATGGTATTAATCAAATCTAATACAAAATAGGAGGGTTAAAATATGCATACCCAACAATCTCCTCCTATTTGATTGATGCCATTACCTACTACAACAAAAGCAAACATTGTACTTGGTAAAAACATGTCCATAAGAATTAAAATGGTAAGTCATGTCCCAAGTCAATGCACACACTTAGCTTAAGCTATAGATTTCTATACTATCTGAAAGATAAAAACATACAATATGGAAAGTATAGAAATGCATTCAGTGCACTTAAAAATATGATTTTTAGTATAAAGTGCAGTTTAAACTGAATGTTTAAACATCAATTCAAAAGAGTGATTTTTAAGTTGAAAATTATTTGAATGAGGATTAAGACCATAAGCGGTTTCATTGTTCTACAAACAAGCAGTTTGATATGAACAAGGTTTTGGAACCATGATGCAATTTCCATTAATTCCCAAGGTGTTTACAGATACAGGAATGAAAGAAAATTGCAGGGTTACAAAAACAAAACAAAATAAGTTGGACAAAGAAAATACAATGAAAGTGCGGTCCAACTTACAAAAGCGGTTCAAAAACAATTAAGGAGAAGCGGTTATTTCTGGGGTGGCTTGTTGACTTCGTGCTCAGCTCCACTGGTCCTAGCTCTAGATTGATTTAGCTCAAATGCTTTCCTTAATCTTCTTACTTCCTCTGCGATTCTGGTGAGGGTTGACTCTAGCTTCTACAAAGCATTGACAGAGTGAGCAGAAGTAGTATTGGTGGTACCAACCGCTTTGTTATTTTCCACAAGATTTTCCTTAATTACATAAAGCTTCACATTGATGGAGGAATAGATAGAGTTGAAAATGGTGTGGATTTCTTCTTGAACTAAAGCGTTTTGGGCTTGGATTGATTCCTTCATTGGGTCAAGATCAATGGTAACTTTCAGAGAGGATTTGAGATTATGCATTTCAGCTTCAACTTTGGAGTTGAATCCAGTCTTCAAGTTGTCTAGGCGTTCAGTAAATTCTTCTTGAATTTCCTTCAATTTGGCCATGGAAGCATCTCCAACACAGTCTAGATTTACCTTGGAGTCTA
Organism: Adenophora triphylla var. japonica; assembly: GCA_022495995.1. NCBI lineage: Eukaryota > Viridiplantae > Streptophyta > Magnoliopsida > Asterales > Campanulaceae > Adenophora > Adenophora triphylla. The sequence goes on from JAFEMH010006543.1 coordinate 2,018, forward strand.
CCTTGAATACATCAATTTGTTCCAAGACTTCTTCACGCAGAGAATCCAAAGCGGTTTGGACAATTTGAGCCTGCTGCAGTCTGGAGTCAAGGAAACTGAGGAATTTCTTGCCTAGCTCTCCAAGGTCCTTCTCTAAGGAATTGCATATTTTCTCTCCAAGTTTATCCAGGGTTTTATCCAAATTTCGGCCAACCGATGCCTTATCTCCCAGGGCTTTGGACATTCCTTCCTCAACTGCAGATTTGATAATAGAAGCGGTTTGATCATCTGGAGCGGTTGAGGAGGATGGAGCGATTGGAGTTGCTGTAGACTTCTCCCCCTTAATGGCATCAAGCAAAGAGGACTTAAGAGTAGCCAACTCAAGGGAGTGAGCATCCACCTTGGCTTGGAGGGAGCGATTGAATTCAAGGAGGGAGGTATTGGATGCGGTAAGGGAAATGATATGGCCTTGGTTGATAACAAGTTGGCCTTGGATGAGGTTTAAGGTTTGGAGAATTTGGGAGTATTCAGTGGGAGGAGCGGTTGTGAAGGTAGGAGGCGGTTGGAATTGGTTGGTTTCAGGTGCGGTTTGGGTTTGAGGAGGGATGTTTGGAGGAGGTGATTTTTGTCTGATGGGTGAGTTGTGTGGAGTTGGTGATTTTGAAGGGGTGTTAGATTTGGAGCGGTTAGGTATAGGGGAATGGGAGCGGTTTTTGTTAGGGGAATTGGTTGGGGTTGGATCATCCCTAATGGATTTCGATATGGCATGTCCAGTAGAGGGCTTGGATTGCCATTGCTGATAGGCAGAATGAGTAGGGGTTTGGTTGGAGTGTTGTGAGTTTATGGAATGGGAATGTTGGGGTGAGTTAAATGGGGATTGAGAAGATAAGGGTGATAGGGATTTTCTGGGGGAAGGTGAAGGTGAGTTTTGAGGTGATTGTGGAGGCGAATTTTGAGGAGTTGGAGGGAGGGAATTTCTAGGAGGTGAAGGAGAGGGTGAGTGTTGGACAGGTTGGCTTTTTCTGGGGGTTTTCTTTCTGGCCATCATCTTCCTTCTTTTAGGTTTCTCCCCCTGAATTGGTGCGGTTTTGATAGGGGAAGGAGTTATGGATTTGGATTTTGAAGGGGATTTGGAAGGTGATTTGTTGGGGGATTGGATTGGTGATTGGACAGGAGAGGTTGGAGGCGGTTGGTTCTCAGGAGGCAGTTCATGATGAGAAGCGGTTCCATCTATTGTGGATTTGCCTTTGGCCTGATACTTTTCAGCCTGCTCCTTGGCCAGTTTATCAATCTTGTCTTGGAGGAATTTCATCTGTTCTTCAAAAGTCATTCCAGCCATATCATCCTTGGCTCTTCTTGCTTTGGAAACCAAGTTGGGAATACTTGGATCCCCTTCCTCTTCTTCATCTTCATCCACCAAATTTATGGTTTCAAGCTGTTTCTTAGCCTTGCTAGTTCCAGCTCCATCAGATGCACGCGATTTTGATGCAGGAGCGGTCTTGGACTTCTTGGGTGGCGGTTCTGCTCTGGCTTGGGGTTTTCTGGACCGCTTAGCTCCTTTGGAATGAGGAGCGGTTGTGGGATCTCTAAGTTCATATGGCTCCTTCAAGGGATAGGTATCTGCATCATACAAGGATTTGTATAATGCATCTCCATTAGCATACCTGAAGGAGTGGCATGCAAGCAATCCTAGGGAATCATCAGAGCAGTCCACCATCAGCTCTTTATTTTTGCTGACAATCTCATCCAGATGCTCAAAATCCATCAAAAGAGCGGTTAGAATCCTGCAAAATGGTCTCCACCTCTGATCTTCTCCCTTGACCTTAGACTGATAAGTCTCCACACTATCTCTTATTTCCATGTAGAGGATTTTAGGCCAGTGCAGTTGGATCTCCATAAAAATAGCAAAACTATACATCCATTGTTGGGATGTAAAGTTGTTGGGATTTCCTGTCTTCCCACAAATAGATCTTCCAACCAAATGACCAATGTGGCTCATCAGCTCACCAAAACCCTTTCTAGGAATATTCTTGTACTTTTTAACCAAGGTGTCTACTCTGGCGGTTTGAAGGGCAGCATTGTCTTGAATAACTTGATCAACCTCTAAAGGAGCACCACCAACAACAAATCTGAAAAGCCTTTTGATATCTATGTAGTCAATGGAGAGCTTTAGGCCTTCAACCATAGCAGTAAGGCAGGCAACTCTTTGGCCTTGATCTAGAATTCTTGAGCTTCTCTTGGCGGTTGCATAGAACTGATCCACAAACGAGGGCACTATGAAATTCTGCTGCTTGGTAAATAGAGGTAGGATGCCTGATACTCTGAGCTTCCTAAGCAGCTCCCTTCCTAAGGCATCTGATTTAAGTTCAGCCTCATTAACCTCCCATCCTGGTAGGAAGGTAGATGGATCCTACAAAGTAAAACATGAAGTGTTAGATCCATTTTTGTATTCATAGTCACAAGCGGTTTGAGCACCAAGCGGTTAGGCAATGGTGCGGTTTGAAAATCTTCAAACCTCAAGTGAACCATGAATACATAAAGATAATGAGAATTTGAGAATAAAATTACTCAGTATGTGGCATTGTAATCCAAAATTATCCCACACTGCAAGCGGTACTTAGAGAGGAAATTCTTGGTTTCCAGCCTATATACTTAGTAAAATCTCAAAAGGAATGAAGGAAGGAATGTAAAACAGCATGCGGTTTCAAATGTTTTGAACAAGCGGTTCAGCATGCGGTTTAGCTTTGGAAGAAGGAAGCGGTTTGAAATTGAAAAACTTAAGCGGTTTAGTTCCAAGCGGTTTCAAACCATAGTAAAATCCAAAAGTTATGAAAAAGATGAAATTTTTTCTAAGTGTTGAAAAATACTATTCAGATTCATGGCATCCAAAACATATGATTTTTCAAGAAAAACACTTGAGTTTCATGATGAACACTAAGAACAGTCATGAACACCAAGAACAGAGATTTTCAAAACTTAACCAAAATGGACAAATAGCATGTCAAAATGATCACATTGGGAAGGGGATAAACAATATATCATTAAAATTTCAATCTTTTCCCAGAATCATCAAGAAACACTAAGAACACGAAGTGGGTTTTCAAAGTGTATAAACTGAAAAACTTAAAATCAGTACTCAAATCATACATAGATCATGAAATAAACAACATAACTTGAATGTAAGTATGATTCCGAGCAAAACCCAACAAAAATCATTCAAAAAGGTCAAGAATCAAGATCAAAATCACTCAAAAACAGAAATAGGCATACGAACAGTTTCTTGTTTTAACCATGGCAGTTATGCAGAAATTTAGAGATTAGGGTTAGAAGATGTTACCATTTCCAAGATAGGTTTCTTGGGTGCTCTTGCAACAGTTGAGGCTCTTTACCTTTTTGAAGTTGTAGCCATTTCAGTTAAAAGCTTTTGAAAATGGAGTTTTTAGAGGGTTTTTAGAGAGAGAAAGTGAGTTGGTAGAGAGAAAGGACATTTTGTAGAGAGATGACAGTGAAAAGGTTTTAGGTTTCACCAACTTAGGTATATATAGGGTGAAGGGGGCAGGCAGTTAGTTCAGAAGGAATGATTGAAATATACCAACTGTTGCACCCTTTCACCTCCTGCACCTCTCTCAATGACGGCTGACATGAGGGTTTTTAATGCTCATGTCCCCTTAGCATTAAATGCTCTTAATTTTGAAATAAACGAGGGAAAACATTTGCAAAAATACCCTTATGTCAAAATGAGGACTACAAAATAAATAAAAAGAATTTGAACAGTTTTTTTTTTTGATAAATAGGATAAGACATAAATAGACAGAATTTACTCTTGTTGAAACGCGGTTTTGATCCAAGCGGTCTGACTGCATCAAGCGGTTTGGAACTGGCGGTTGGATGCAGGCGGTTTTGACAGCTTGCGGTTTTGGTACAGGCGGTTTCAACAGAAGCGGTCTCAATCCTTAATGGGAGTTTCAACCTAAACTCAACAAACAAGTTAGCAAATAAAAAGTAAGAAATCAGTTAAGTTCAAGCATACCCATTTCTCCTCTGAGGAATGAAAACCTCTTGGAGTCAAGAGCCTTAGTGAGGATATCAGCAATCTGGTTGTCTGTCCCCACGTACTCTAAATGGATATTCCTCTTCTCCACATGGTCTTTGAGGAAATGATACTTGATATCTATATGCTTGGTCTTGGAATGCATGACAGGGTTGTTGGAGACTGAAATTGTTGAAGTGTTGTCACACATGATAGGGCAATTTCCTTCATGGATTCCATAGTCTACCAACTGCTGCTTCATCCAAAGGATTTGACAGCAACAACTACCAGCAGCAATGTACTCAACCTCTGCGATTGACAGTGAAACTGAAGCTTGCTTCTTGCTGGCCCAAGCAACTAGTCTATTCCCAAGGAAATGACAAGTCCAACTAGTGCTTTTCCTGTCAATAGTACAAGCTGCATAATCTGCATCTGAATAACCTACAAGATCAAAGTTTGAATCTTTAGAATACCAAAGTCCAAGGTTAGTGGTTCCAGACAAATAGCGGATTATACGCTTGACTGCAATAAGATGTGCTTCTCTAGGATCAGCTTGGTAGCGAGCACATACACAGACACTAAACATGATATCGGGCCTACTAGCAGTTAAATAAAGTAATGAGCCGATCATACCTCGATATAAAGTTTGATCAACTTTCTTACCTTTGAGATCTTTATCTAGCTTATTGCCGGTGGCCATTGGAGTATCATATGCTTTAGCATTTTCTAATCCAAACTTCTTTATCAACTCCTTGGTGTATTTGGCTTGGCTGAGGAAAATACCTTCTTCGTATTGCTTGATTTGAAGCCCGAGGAAGAATGTTAATTCTCCCATCATGCTCATCTCAAACTTGCTTTTCATTAGCTTTTCGAAACGCTTACAAAGTAACTCATTAGTAGAACCAAAAATAATATCATCGACATATATTTGAACAAGTAAAGTATGCTCATTATATTTGGCAATAAAAATAGTTGTATCGATTTTACCGTGTTTAAATCCTTTTTCTAGTAAAAATTTAGAGAGAGTCTCATACCATACCCTCGGAGCTTGCTTAAGTCCATACAAAGATTTCTGGAGTTTGTAGACATGATTGGAAAATTTGGAGTCTTCAAATCCAGGAGGTTGGGCAACATACACGGTCTCTTGCAGTTCACCGTTGAGGAAAGCACTCTTCACGTCCATTTGATATAACTTGAAACGCTTGAAAGAGGCATAGGCTAAGAAGATTCTGATAGCTTCCAATCTTGCAACTGGAGCAAAGGTTTCGTCATAATCGATTCCTTCTTCTTGCCTATATCCTTGTGCAACCAACCTTGCTTTATTCCTAGTGATGCTTCCATTCTCGTCCATCTTATTCCTAAATACCCACTTAGTTTCTATCACTCCTTGATCCTGAGGTCTAGGCACCAAAGTCCAGACCTTGCATCTTTCAAACTGGTTGAGTTCTTCTTGCATAGCAATGACCCAACTGGAATCTTGGAGTGCTTCATCAATTTTCTTGGGTTCAATTTGAGATATCAAGGAAGTATGCTCGTCATAGTTCGATCTCCTTATTTGAACACCGGAAAACAGATCACCTATCACATTAGAGAGAGGGTGACTGCTGACTTCTCAAACCTCCGGGGGTAAGTCTGGTTGGACAGAGGTTTGCTGAAGATCTTCAATTGGAACATCGTTAGATCCTTCAGCGAAGTCATGGAATGTAAGTTGACGAAGAGGTTCTATAAGCTGGATAGGGGAATTCTCAACTTCTTCTTCCCTAGGAGTTGCATCTGGATTAGGAACTTCAGGTGCAGTTTCAAAAGTGCAGTTTGAGGGAATTTCAGTTGAGGGTGCTGGATTTTGCGGTTGAGGTTCAGGTGCGGTTTGAGATGGTTCACCTGTTTCATTATGCTCAACAAAATCATCAGCAACATTTGAAGCCAAATGTGGCTCAAGGAGAGAATGTTCATCGAAAGTAACATGGACAGACTCAACTATTTTAAACTAGTTTTATTGAAAACACGAAAAGCTTTTGAATGTCTAGCATACCCAACAAAAATACCTTCGTCGTCCTTGGCTCCGAATTTACCTCTATTTTCTCTTCCGTTGTAGAGGATAAAACATTTGCATCCAAAGATCTTGAAGAATGCAATGTTGGGGGTTCTTCCTCGCCAAAGCTCATAGGGAGTCTTGTTATAGGTTTTGTTGATGAGGGAGCGGTTCTGAGTAAAGCATGCTGTGTTGATTGCTTCAGCCCAAAAATACTGAGGTAGCTTCGCTTCAGATATCATTGTCTTTCCAGCCTCAATCAACGTCCTATTCTTCCTTTCCACAACCCCATTTTATTGTGGAACACCAGCAGTTGAGAAATTGTGATCAATCCCATGGTCATCACAATACTGAGCAACACCGTTGTTCTTAAATTCTGTTCCATTATCTGATCGAACACTAACGATGTTGTCTTCTTTTTGAGTTTGGAGCCGTCTAAAAAGTGCGGTGAGAATATCATAGCAATCATCTTTGGAAATCATCATCTCAACCCACGTATATCTTGAATAATCATCCACCACCACTAAGGTATATCTACTTCCTCCAATGCTGGCAGTGGTTACGGGTCCAAACAAATCTATGTGAAGCAGTTGTAAGCATCTTGAAGTTGATGGAGCGGTCTTGCTGGTGAAAGACAACACGGACTGCTTACCAAGCTGGCATGCACTGCATTTCTCAGGATGATGGTCAGCCACTTTAGGTAAACCACGAACGAGGTTTTCCCTATTAATCTTTGCAAGATACTTGAAGTTCAAGTGGCTCAACCTCTTGTGCCAAAGCCAACTATTTTCGCTCACATTTTTAGCTACAAAACAGAGATTAGTAATACTACATGCAAAATTTAGATCAATAATGTAAATATTACTCTTACGAATCCCTGTGAGTAGGGTGACTCCGGAAATGCTATCTTTGATAAACCAGTTTGATGACGTAAAGTTGCAAAGCATTCCTTTGTCGCAGAATTGAGAAATTGAAAGGAGGTTGTGCTTGAGTCCTTCAACAAGAGAAACCTTCTCAATGGTTAGGTTTCCTCTCCTTATAACACCATATCCAATGGTCTTGCCTTTGTTGTTGTCACCAAAGGTTACTGACGGACCACTTGCTTCAATGACATCTTCTAGTAATGATCTATCTCTAGTCATATATCTTGAGCAGCCACTGTCAAGATACCATTCATTTTCCTTGGAGTGACCAGCCATTAAGCAGAGGACCTGAAATGTAAACATTAAGAACGAGTTCCCCCTTTATTCCTTGGGTCCTGAAGTTAGCAACCCTTCACGACCCACACCTGTTTGACAGAAGGAGGTTTACTCTTCCTGGCATTGGATGTGAACCGCAAAAGGCATTCTGCAACCTTGTGACCTAAACCATCACACACAGAGCATTTATAAAAGCTATAAGCATCATGAGGTTTTACTAACTCCTTACTCTTCTTAGGAGTTGCATGCGGTTTGGGAGGACCGGTTGCAGTCTTGACAAAGGGAACTGGCTTTGGTTTGACCACATATTTTCTAGGAACGCTATTCCTGCTTTTGAAGGCAGGAGGAGCGGTCGAAGAAGATGCGCAGTCAGCCTTGTAGTTGCCAGCATCTCTAGTTCCACCAGAAGCGGTTTTAGAGATGCGGCCAACTCCATATGCCATTTCCTCTGAAGCTACACTCTCATAATCATTTGGCTTCATCTGAGAGTTCTTCCCATATTGCTTCCCCTTTGGGTAGACATAATTAATTTGTTGTCCTTTATCCTTAGAGTTTGCATGCTTCCCCTTAGGAATTTCTTTAGTTAGTTTCAAAATTTCCTCATCCTTTTCACAACAGGATGCACACTTCTCCTCTTCACCAGATCCAAATCCCAGACCATCCTTAATTCCACTGGGAATTTGGGTGTCTATGATTTGTTCCATGGTGACTTTTGACTTTGTCCACCCATCAATGATCTTTTGGAGATCGAGTTTCTGCGCAACTAGGTCATCATTACGGAGTTGAAGTGCAGCAACCTTAGTTTCAAGGATGTGGTTTTGATCAGCAAGAGGAGTCATCTTTCTGATTTGGTCCTTAAGATTTGAAATTTCGGACCTCATCACTGTTTTCTCCGTCTTGTACAGATTAAGTTCATCATGAGCTAAGCTTAAGGCTTTCTTAAGATTAGAGAATTGATGGATCACCATTTTAGCTTCCTTAAACATCCTTTCGTGTTCCGAGGGAGAAACTTCTTCTACCACCTTTTTCAAAACATTCTTATTTGGAATTGCTTTTGAAGGTGGAGCATTTTTAGAAGAGAAAATGGGACGTGAATACGAACAATTTCCTATCTTAATGCTAGGAGTAAGTTTGACATTATCATCCAACTTAAAATTTGGAAGTTTTGCAGAAACCTCTTCTTCCTCCATATCTTGCAACTCGACTGACTCAGAATCTGATTCATCGGAAGCATCTGCAACTAAGCAGAGATTAACCTCTTCGGTTTCTTCGTCACTTCCATCATCAGAATCCGTTTCAATCCAAGTTGCCAATTCCTTGGAATTCTCTTCCTCCTCAGCAACCATTCCCTTACGATGATAAAATTTTGCAGGAGAGATTTTCTTTTTCAAGTATTCGTATTTGGGCTGTGGACACTCAGATGCAAAGTGATCAGGTTTTCTACAATTGTAGCAAACTAGATCACTCTTTTTCTTTGTATCTCTAGCCTTAGAAAATGTTGCAGGAGGTTTGCCTTTTGAAAAAGTTTTTGTGAAAGGTTTTGAGGATTTTCTAAACTTTTGAAATCTTTTCACAAACATGGCAAAATCATCATCATCCATCTCGATGAGTGATGAGGTTGATATGGAAGGATCTGCGGTTTGATTAGATGTAGATGGTTTCTCCTCTTGTTCCACTACGGACATAGAAAGTGATTTGGTTTTCCCTTCAATTTCTTCAATATTATTTAATTTAAGTTCATAGACTCTAAGATTGGCGTACAAGTTACTTAACGACCAAGTACCCAAAACTTTGGAGTCCTCTAGAGAGGTAGCCTTATTAACCCATCTAGAACCTAAAGCAGATAGGAAAGTCATATTGATTTCCTTATTGGTTAATCTTTTGCCAAGAGATCTACAAGCATTAACTATCTCAACATAACGGTCGTAGGTCTGACGCAAGGTTTCGTTGGATTTTCTGTTGAAGTTGTTGTAAGATCTTTCAACTGCATATAATATGCTTTCCTTGCATTTGTCATCACCTTCGAGGTAGCTCTCTATGGCATTCCACATCTGCTTTGCGGTTTTGAGGTACATCACTTTCTGAAGAGTTGAAACTGGAAGGGTTCCTGAAATGATGTGCCTTGCCTTGATGTCCAAGGCAGCTAATCTCTTCTCTTCATCCAACTACTCATCTTTAGGCTTTTTGACCTCTGGAGTTTCTTTATTGGTGGTTGCATCAGTGTTGGCCTTCATGGGAACAAATGGGCCATTGATTACGCACTCCACCAGCATCTCATCAATTGTTTCCAAATGAATGAGCATTCTGCACTTCCAGATGTCGAAGTGGTCTTCGTCTAAGATTGGAATGTGTGAATAGTTAACAGTAGTCATTGTCTTTGTGTTTGCCATATTGAATCGGCACACAAGTTGTTAAGCTTGAAAAACAGTGGTTTTAAAATGTGTTTGCTCTGATACCACTTGTTGGTCCCAAAGGTGGCAACAAGGGTGAAAATACAGCTAGAGAGAGGGGGGGTGAATAGCTGTTTCAAATTTTTTGCCCTCGATTTAAAACTAAACCTCTAAGCTTACAAAACCTCTTGCAGTGTGTAAGAAACTGCAAGTAGAGTTGTAAAATGCACAGCGGAATATTTGAAGATACAAGCAATTTTGGAGAGGCGGTTTTGATAAGCGGTTTTAGTGCAATTTTCTAAGCAGTTGTAAAACTGAAAGTGAGGTTTGACAATGTTAACTCCAAACACAATTTCACAATAATGGATATCTATATAAAGATCAAACAGAGAGAAATATAGATAATCAGTAAGCACAAGAAATATAAATGCAGAAAAGTAAGAACACAATATTTGGAGTGGTTCAATCGATAAACGATCTACGTCCACTACCAAGATGGTTAGTCTTGGATTTCTAAGAGAGATTTTATATTGAGTATGAGAGATTAAAAAGTACAACGAGTAATACTCAGATCTAAAATCTTTTCTATGAAGAACAAATCCTAAGACTATAACCAGTGTATCTCAAGTGATTAATCTATGTGATTAAACAAGTGAGGTGTGTGTGTGAGAACAAGATCAAGGCTCTTTAAATCTTTGAGATGTAGAGCACAATGATTCTTGAATGTGTTAAGGCTTGATTTCTGGGCTGGGGAATATTTCTTGAAGTATGAAGATGAAGATTCAAAGGACTTATGAATTTCTGGGCAGAGCTTCAACTTCTTATGAACTCACACCAATTTCTCAAGTTTCAAGCAATCTTCAAATGATGAAGGTTGGGGGTATTTATACCCAAGCATCAGGAATATAGCCGTTGGACACAGCTGTTATAAGGACAGTACTTGATGCAATCCCATTGGTCCACAGCAACCACTTTTGTCCTTTGGTACAGCTGCTGCAGATAAAGCTGATCAGGCTCCAGCTGCAAGCAATGAGGTTAGGACACCTGTCACCTTTACAAGATCCTTGCAGATCTTTTCTGAAAAGTAGTCACGTGACAAGATATGGTGGTTGACATTTGATATTGCTGACGTGGATTCCAACGGTCAATGAGGTTCACTTCAAGTTTCAATCATTGGGGCGGTTCTGGTGCAAAGCGGTTTGACATGTGCGGTTCCACCAAGAGCGGTTGCAAGGTGCGGTCAAAGTACTAGAACTGCACAAGTGCGGTTCACTAAGGTTGTTGAACTGAGGAGTTCAAGAAGCGGTTTCAAAGAGGAATGACACAAGCGGTTCTGCAAGTGCGGTTCTGAAGAGTTGTTTTGAAACAACTTGAACTGCAACCCTCAGATCCAATGATTTTTGAGCCAGTCTTCAAGCCTAAATCTAACCTATTCTATAAAATGGACTTAACTAAAAAATTGAAGTCTAAGCTTCATTACATAGGGTCCTAAAGTCCTTAAAATAGACAGGAGGTTATGGTATCAATCAAATCTAATACAAAATAGGAGGGTTAAAATATGCATACCCAACAGAAGGCGTAACACTGGAAAGTAGAGGCACAGTGATGGAGCACCACTGATCAGGAGATGGGACGGTCAAGGAAGAAGAGGATAGAGAGGAAAAGGGAAAGGAATGTTCAATAAATTTCACATGGCGCAAAGTGTATATTTTATGAGAGGTAGGATCAAGACAATAATAGGCACTCTGAGTGGGTGAGTACCCTACAAATACACATGGAGATGAACGAGGTGGTAGTTTATGAGAGGTATAGGGACGGAGCCAAGAATAACATAGGCATCCGAAGCTTCATAGTTTGAGATAGTTGGGAGGTTGATTATGAAGAGTGAGGTAGGGTGATTTAAAGTGAAGAGTGGGAGTAGGCATGCGATTAATTAGGTAGAAAGCAGTGGAGAAGGCTAGAGACCAATATTTTAGAGGCATGGATGAGTGAGTGAGGAGAGATAAGCCAGTTTCAACAATATATCTGTGACGACGTTTAGAGTAACCATTATGTTCTGGTGTATGAGGGGAAGAAGTAAGATATTGGATCCCATGAGATTTAAGAAGAGGTTGGAGCCCAATGTACTCTCCTCCATTATCACTAAAAATGGTTTTGATGGAGCGATCGAAATATTTTTCGACAAGAAGTTTGAAATGACTAAAGACAGTAGTGGCATCATTTTTGTGTTTGAGCGGGTAAAACCAGATGAATTTAGAAAAGTGATCCATGAAAATAATGTAATATTTGAAAGCATCAAAAGAGAGTAGAGGGGATATCCAAACATCACTATAAATAACATCAAGTGGACCAAAAGACTTTATTGAATTATCATAAAACGGTAATTTGTGACTCTTGTTACAGTCACAAGAATTACAATGAAAAAGACTAGAGTTCAGAATGTTTAAACTAAACTGCTGACTAAGAAAGCGTAAAATGGTGGGTGAGGGGTGTCCTAATCTATGATGCCAATTGGTTGCGGAAGAAAGTTTGACCGAGTGAACATCAGAAGGGAATGGATGACATTCATAAACGCCAAATTTAGGTGGACCTTGAAGAAGAATGTTCCCTGTTTTGATGTCCTTCACAACATAAGAATTTGGTGAGAAGGTAATAGAGGAATTATTATCACGAGAGAATTGAGAAATTGAGATAATATTACGGGAGAGAGAGGGAACATGAACAATATTATTAAGCTTAAAAGAAGAGAAAGGAGTAATGAAAGAGGTCGAACCAATGTTAGAAATATGAAGACCGGAACCATCACCTATCAGAAGCTCTTTAGTGCCATCATATGGAGAGTGAAGGGCAAGGTTGTCCAAGTCACTTGTGGCATGGTGGGTGGCTCCGCTATCAAGAATCCAAGATGGGGGAGAGGGATGATGGATGGTGGCTGAGTATGCGCTCGGACGAGGGGAGTAGGCAGGTTGGCGATTGTTGGGAGGACCACGGTATTGTGGTCGAGGGTTGTAGGGAGCAGGGTTATTAAAGAAGGGCTGCGATGCGGGATTAAGATTTGGGTTGGGAATGGTGATATGAAGATATAAGTTACGGAACATGGGGCATTGTGAGAGGGAATGACCAACTGAACAACACCACTGACACTTTCCTTTGTAAGGTGTATTAGGTCGAGGAGTATAAGGAGAGTTGGGATTTGGGTTGGGCAGGAGGCCAGCGGCCGGAGAGGGGATTCTAGGAGAGGTGTTTCGGTTGTTGTTTTTGGACACATAATGAATGGAGGAGGGAAAGGAGGTGGTGGAATTGGATTTGTGTTTGAGAGAGAGTTCTTTGTTGATGAGTTTCTCATGGAGCTCATCAAAGGAAATCGGGGTTTCACAATTTTGGACAGCGGAGATGATACTGTCGTAGTCAGGGTCATTGAGTTGGTCAAGAATTTTGTCAATGATGTCTTCAGAATCAAGAAAGCGACCAAGAAAAGCAAGTTGGTCAGTGCAAGATTTAATTTCTTGCATGTAATTAGAGACGGAACGAGACCCCTTGGTGATGTTACGAAGGCGGTCTTTGAGTTGTTTAAAATGGCCTTAAGGGTTGGCATATGTTTTGGCGAGGGTTTTCCGGGCGGCAAGAGTGGTGGGGCAGAGGGAGATAAGAGGCACAATAGGGGCGGAGAGGGTGCCAGCAACAGCACCAAGAATTAACTTATCTTGGCGAAACCAAGTGGAATACGATGAATTGGGAGAGGTAGCGGAAGTGGCAGGTTGGGCAGCGGATGTTTCTGTGGCAGCGATTTCTTTAGTGGTGTTGGTGAGGTTTTCGGGTGGGGCTAAGTGAGTACCATCAAAGAATTTGAAAAGATCAAGGCCGATGAGGGTGACCTCAATCTGAGTTTTCCATGCAATATAGTTCGTAGGAGTAAGTTTAAGAACATGATTGAGAGAGATAAAGATGAGGGGAGAAGATGGTTCGTTTGTGTTAGGGATTACCTGGAATTTCGGATTGGCCATAGGGAAAGGAGGAGGGCTGGCGGCTGAAGAGAGAGGGGAGGAGGAGGGCCGGCTGCTGAAGAGAGAAGAGAGGCGGTAGAGGGTAGGCTAGGGTTTAGGAAAATCTTTGATGCTCTGATATCATATGAGAGAAATAATATTGGGAAAACTTAATTGTATTATTGATGTAGTATTGTATATATACAAGATGAATTCTAGGCAACTATGATATGAGATCAATACAAATAATAATAAAGATATGAACAATCTACAATAAGGAAGAGATATATATGAGAATCATAATCTAAGTGAAAGAGATATTTTGTGTATCTCTATCATTTACTACCTCACTTTCTATCTCCTATCTCTCTTTTCATACTCACAATACTTACTCCATTATATATTTTTCTTAATTTTCGAGTGAGATCAAATTTGTTCCTTTTTGAATGGTACGAACGGAGTATATATTATATATATAGAATTATTTCAATGATTTGTTAACAACTAAAAAAACAAAAAACAAAACCGCATTTCAATCCAAAGTCTTCTCAATGCATTAAAGCAATGATGGTAAGCAACACAATGATGCCTAGATGTTTTTCCTTTATGTTTAATCTTGTTTTATTTTCCTATCTTTAGTTACAACAAATTAAATTTCCATAAAAAACAAAAAAAAAACATTTATATAAAATCAGGGGCGGACGGACACAAGTATAATAAAAGGGGTGGAAGTGAATCCCCTTTGATCAAATAGCGTGCGTGTGATTTAATGGTTAATATGTTAAGATTTTAACTTTAAGGTTATAAATTCGAGTTTTATATTATACTCCCTCCGTCCCACAATAATACCGAAAATTTTTTATTTTGGGCGTCCCACAATAATCAATAATTTCCCAAAATGGAAATGGAACTCACTTCTCTCTACTCACAACACTTTTTAAATTTACTATTCTCTCCACTCATTCTCTCTCCTATTTTACTTTTACACTCACAACACATTACCTTTATCACTTTTTACCTTAATCTCCGTGCCGAACCAAAAATTCTACATAATTGTGGGAAGGAGGGAGTACATATTTTTAACTGAAAATTATATATTATATTTGTTCACCCCTCACACAGAATCCTCTGAGTCCACATATAAAATTTCATTTAGTAATAAAAACAAGAACAAGTATCGGTCCGCCGCTCCGAATTCTCCGCCAGAAAAAAGATTATAAAGCATGGGAGCAAAGATATTGAATCAAGAAAATTTAGTGGTATCAATGTACTTCTTTTTCATGTTTAGTCACTTGTCATGGGGATTTTTTTTTCAATATATATTAGGTTATTTAAAGAATAATATTTATGTAACATAATTGAATATATATGGTAACCCTAATCTAGATTCCATGTAATAGAGTGAATTTGAAGCTAAGCTATTTAAAGAATGAAGTTTCTTATGCTTGATTAGTAAACATGCTGAAAAGGTTGCAAGGATAAGAATTGTCAAATTAAAGTATGATAGGGAATAAAAGAGAAAGGATGCCAAAATATTGAGTGCTTTTTAGGGTATCTCTTGCAGCATTGCCTCGTTTCCACAACTCATTGATGTAATTAAATCTCATACTCCCTTTGTACCTTCTTATTTTATTTTTTTTATTTTTTTATTTTGCCATTATTAAGAATGAATTTTTAGCAATAATTTTAGATTGATTTAACAATTTTAATAAAAATCTGAAACTTGTTATTGATATTATCATTGTTGGTGTATCAATAACAAGTTTTATAATTTCATTTGTATAATTAAATCCACTGATCAAAGATCCTTAATAATAACGGCAAAAAATATGACCAGATATAATAGGTTCAATCGATATTCGAATTCCCGATAAGGGCTTCCCATAAAGGAGATAATGGGTTCGAAACCCAACAGTCTCCAATACTAGGTAGTATCATGAAAGACACTTCAAATGTTAATTTTGAAATAATTTAAGCTATTTATTATAAAAATGACAAATAAAAGTAGAAAGACTATTTTGAGACGAATGGAGTAATATATACTCCCTCCGTCCCACGTTAGTTGAGACTTCTTTTCCTTTTGGGCCGTCCCACGTTAGTTGAGACTGTCCAAAATGGCAAAGGAATCTTCACTATTTACCCCACTCATTCTCTCTCCTATTTCACTTTTACACTCACAACATTCTCTCTCCTAACTATTCCTCACACTCATTCTCTCTCCTATTTAATTCTTCATACTCACAACATTTTCTTTCACTTTTTCTCTCACTTACTTTTCCTTAATTGGTGTGCCCAAAAAGTTAGTCTCAACTAACGTGGGACGGAGGGAGTATTGTATTATTTCTTTAATCTGTTTGAAAATAAATACACTTTTCGTGGCATTGTGACAGGGTTGTTGCAAAGTGAATGTTTAGTAACGAACTAAATTCAACTTATCATTCATTAATCATACATGACTAGTCTCTATGTAAACAAAAGGAAATGATTAGAGCATGCGGGGTCTTAGCCTGATGGTTAAAGTTCGTGAGCAACCCGGAGGTCGTGGGTTCGGTCCAGTGGTTAGAGTGGAATGACATTGATCCCATGCGTAGGGGATTTTAAGGGTGAAGTGCGTCGAGGAAAGCGGTGAAATGTGTTGATCCCCTTCTTTTTATAAGGAAAAAAAAAAAAAAAGGAAATGATTAGAAAGTGTTTGTAGGAGGTTTGTACCGTACAACATTGATGCATAAGGAGATGTATAATACACATCTTAAAACACATATTATAAATACATTCAGTATATAAATATAATCTTTTAATTTATTATACATATTTTCCATCATATCCATAGTATATAGTGGACTACCCACTTACTTCCACCATACACATTATAATCAATTCCATCCAAGCAAATGTGATCCAAATATACCTCCATCCTACTGTATTTTCACTTAATTAAACAATGCTAGCTAGATATACTAATCTTTTTTTTTCGGAATTTTAAATATTTTTCTTGTGTTTCAACCCTCAAATACGTGTTGCAGTTGACTTTCTATTTTTTTTAAAAGTATTTTACTTGTTTGTACCAAGATAAATTGCCGTAAAAATATTCCCTTGGTTAAAATTTACTCCGTAATATTTATTTTGAGATAGACAAAAAAAAAAGTATGACATTTATTATGAAAGAAAGGCGGGCTTAAAAGAAATTGTATATGTGCATGCATATAGATAAAGATACAGAGAAAAGATGGGAACAAAATCCCTAAATTGAGCTCCACAAACAACTCAGATTAGGCAATAAAGGGAAACTCTAATCTAACTCCAGCTCAATTTAGCACCTGTTCCTATTCCTATTCCTAACCCAAACAATAATACACTAATTATAAAAATAAATAAAACAGATTACTATTATTATTACAATAATACAACCCACTCTATGTAATTATAATTCAATAAAACCTAATCATTTCCTTCTTTTTCTCATCCCCCCCCCCTTTACCCTTGTACTACACTACACCTTTGTGTCTTATGGGACCTGTTTGGAACATTTTAAATAAAACCCAACTTTTCTTTTTGGTTTTCAATTAATATTAGCTTTTTCACTATTTTAAGTAGACAAGTTATTACTTAAAATAGTAAACAAGCTATTTTAGAGTGATCTTTATTCTTTTCTACCAAAAAAAAAAAAAAAGAGAGAGATTCTTATTTTGATGGAATCATATTAATTTGTTGGTGGAGCTTCGTAGAATTAACGAAAAGTGGCTCCAAATGTTGGTGTCCAGAAATCAGCTGAAGTCTCCGCGGCTATTGGGAAGGTGCTCGATACAGGAACAAGGCAAAGTCCTTTACTTTTTAAGTCTTGTTTGGCTCCTCCTCCTCCTTCTGTTTCTTTCACTTTTTCTGGATTCTGAACATTTTAAATAATTAATCACAAAATATAAGCATTTGTAGTGTATGTGATGTAAAATATTTTCTTTTACATTTTACGTGTACTGCAAAATATTTTACGTTACATACACTACAAATGTTTACATTGTCTGGTGTGATTTTTACAAATGGTTGTTGAATTTTATGGCAGGAGCGTTGTAAGCAACATCACGCTTGAGCGCAGTTCCAAGTACCTTTATGTGTATAATAAGTGTATGTTATAATATTACGGACTGTTGAGAAGATATAAAATTATCATACCTGTTGACATTGCATTGAAGCTCCATTTTTCATATACGGGCTACTTAGAACCTAAAATACAAAAAGAAAGCGAGCGTAGATAAGCTTTTGAGAGAGATTTGCATAGTTCAAGCTTCATATACATTGTCAGGCTCAGTTTTTAATATAGCATTTCGATAAGTTAGTAACTTAATCTACTCTCCGTTCCAGAAATGTTGTTTTACTTTGATTGTTATAGTCGATTTAATTGAACTTTGTTCTTAAATCTATAATAATTCATATAAATCCTAAAAGCTTGCACGAGTGGAACGTACATTGAGTTGATCATGGAGGAGCTTGATGTAGTCGATAGCTTCATGGAGAACTGATGCTGTATCAGTCTGTTTAATATTTAGATTAAGGTTACATAGTTTCATGTATATATTAAAAAAATGAAAATGCTTCTTTACAATGTTGGAAAATCACGAAAAATATGATAAAAATATTTACCTTTCCAAAAGGCGAAACTAGTTGCTGGAGTGCAGTAATTCTGTCTCCTAGTTTCTCCTTACGCACCTAAATTATAATCAACCAAGCTAATTATAAGAATTCTAAACAACTTTTTCAATTAAACTATTATTTCCATTTAAAAAAAAAAAAACCTTAATGGTACCTTAAAAGTAGGTAATGGAGATGGTGTTTCTAGCCGTGGTCTCTTGAACGCAGCTTCACTGCAACCTTTCTTCATTGTGACTGTGTTTCGGATATCGTCATGTTTGGACTGAAAATTCATGGAGATAGATTTTTTTTAGATAAACCCTAATGTTATTAATTAATATAAAAAATGGAAAAAAAATTATTGAAGATTTACCTTTGCAGCTATGAAGTTAGCATAGTTAGGTTTCTCTTCAGGAAGAAATTGAGACTGAGATGAAGTGAAGAAGGTCGCCCTAATATCATTTAGGGCCGAAGATGACGCCTTCCAGAAAGGGGTAGAAACTTGTTGTTTAGGCTTCACCATGTGTGATAATTTAGGCAAATTCGGCGAAAAATCACTTAAACTTGTCATGTAATTATTTGTTGTTGCTGCCGTGGATGAATAATTCATTGCTCCGGCATCATACCCGGACTGCTCCGGTGGAGAGTTGTCATCAAATAAAGTTTGTAACATAGTTGAAGGGTAACCATAATTATTAGTAAAATTCACTTGATTTACTTGGATAGTTGATTGATCATCGTCATCCGGCGCTGTTTCTTGATGATAATTCAAGTCTTCTTGAAGAATTGCATTTCCACGGCTATAGAATATGACAAGAAGATAAAAATAATACCCTTTTTTCATGTAATTACAAAGACACAATTCTAAAAAAACACACACAACTTGTATTGAAAAGTGGAAATTTATGGACCATTTTGAGTCTAGAGCTAGCTAGTGGAACATAAAGTTGTAACAATAATTGACATATCAAATGCAAAAAATTTAATAAAAAAAATTTAATTTTCTTGATAAAGTGAGAAGTTTTATAAGATTTTATGCTTACAATAAAGATTGATTCCAATCTGTTATTGATGACGATGATGAAGAAAGACCGATACCCATCATTTGCAACCTCGAATCCATGGTATCTCCGGCGGTGTTTCCATCGGAAGAGTCTTCACTAGACCTAGCTCCTCCGCCGCCGCCTCCACCTTTCATGTCCACCAAATCACCGGCCCATATATATGACTCGTTGATATTAATAGAAGAGTTACAAGGCGATGAACTGAATCCGGCTCGAGATGGATTCCACCAGTTTCCTTCACTAACCCCAGCTTCAAATTCTTCCCCCATGCCACTAAATAATTTGTAAGCCCTTTTTGGTCTTCTTCTTTGTATATATGTAGACCTAGCTCTAGTTTGTGTACAATAAAGTGAATTCTATAATTGGCCTGAACTATATATAGACAAAAAAATATATACATACAGATATACTCTCACCCTCCCATAATAAATATCCCCACTTTCCTTTTTTATACGTACTTTCTCCGTCTCATTTTAATTTTAAGGTTCTTAATTATTTTTTTAGTCTGTCCCATTTTGATATTCTTAGTTGTTTTGTTGTCTAAAATTGATAATAGGATCCACTTTTCATTCTCATAACAAAAACTCTCCACACACTTTCTCTCTCGATGCTTTAATTTTCATACTCACAACATTTTTTTTTTATTCCGTATCAATTAAAACTAAAAACATTAAACAAGGATGGAAGAATAACTAAAAGAAATAAGAAATGTCATAAGTTTATAAACAATAAATTAAACGTATTGCAATTTATCGATGTATAAGCAATAATACACAAACAATTAAAGTACTATCCTTCATCAAAATATTAATGACTCATATGCAAAATTTATTATGGGATGGAAAGTATATAAGGATTTGGGACTGTCCAATTCGACAGCTCGTAATAGTAGAAATTTTTTACATAAAATGTACTCATTCCGTTTCAATTTAAGATTTTTTACTTTTCTTTTTAATCTGTTCCATTTTAAAGTTTTTATTTGCTTTAGCTAAAATGGAAAATGGAATTCATTTGTCATTATCACAACAAATCTCTCTATATACTTTCTCCTTCCTACTTTACTTTTCATACTCAAAACATTTATTTTTTCTTAATCCCCGTAGGCCGTATCAAGTAAAACTAAGAACATTAAACCGGAACGAAGATAGTAATTTTTTGTAATTGTATCATTTTTAAACTTTTTGATAAAATATAACATACATATTATAAAAAAAAAATATCATTGTAAATGTAACGTATCTATTTTTAAAAAATATACAATCCGGATTATATACGTAGAGGTTGGGGTGTGGTACGGCCGGTGGTTGACCTTTTAAAGGAGTCTATGATTAGATTAGACAATGCCAAAGAGAATACTAAATTATGACGACATTAAAAAAAGAAAAAAAAAGGAATGGATGAGGCTTTTTATAATTTATTTTTCTATACTTCTTTCGTCCCATTAATAATTTCACATTTTTTTATTTTGAGTGTCCCATTAAAAGTTTCACCTTTTCTTTTTTGGCAAAAAATATTTACTATTTTCTCCACTTATTCTCTCTCCTATTTCACTATTACACTCACAATACTTTTCAAATTTACTATCTCCTCCACTCATTCTCTGTTCTATTTTACTATTACACTCACAATATTTTTTCCACTTTTAATTTATGTATCAGAACCAAAATGATAAACTAAATATTGGGACGGAGGGAGTAGTTTAGAACTGCAAGTTAATTTATGTTATGTGTTACTTTTTGGTAGAATAATGTGTACTTATATTGAAATTGGTGTTGCTTAAAAACAAAGGGATGGGACTGGGCACCACGTCACAGGTTTCGGGAGGAATAATGTATTTTTTTTTTTTTTAAATAAATTATATGGCTGATAAATTTTAAGCACCCGTGGAAAGGAATTTTAGGACCATGGGACACTTCACTTTCACGCCTCAAATATGATTATTATTATTGAGGGGGGTCATCCTATCTCTCTCCTATATATATTCTCCTTTCTTCCCATACGGTAAAAGTCGTCTTCTTTTTTTCTTTTTAAAATATGATATACTAGTAAAGTAAAAGTTCGTATTTAAGGATACGTTTTTTTTTTTAATTTAAAAAAAAAAAAATTTAAGGGCAAAATGGGAACGAAACAATTTAGTGAGGACAAAATGAAAAATTTGACATTTGAAACTATTCCTAGTACTGTTCATGGGATGAGGTGGCATGGTGTGATTTATATTATAGATTCGAAACATACTCCCTCCGTCCCACGTCATTGTGGACCATTTTTTCGGGCACGATAATTAAGAAATATTATTAAGATAATGAAAATGTGTGGTAGGAAATGAAGAGAGAGAATGAGTGGAGTTGGTTGAATAAATTGTGTGATAGGAAATGAAGAGAGAGAATGAGTGGGTGGGGTAGGATGAATATAAAATAATAAATTTATTTCCATTTTGGGCAGTTTGCATTCACGTGGGACGGACCAAAAAGAAAATAAGTTTGCATTCACGTGGGACGGAGGGAGTATAGTATACTTCCTCCGTTTCAGTAAGGTTGTTACATGAGGGTTGAAGCACGTAAATTAAGAAAGGGGAATAATGAGTGGTTGTGAGGAAGAGAGAGAATGAGTGGAGAATAATGAGTGGTTGTGAGGAAGAGAGAGAATGAGTGGAGAATAATGAGTGGTTGTGAGGAAGAGAGAGAATGAGTAGAGAATTATAAAAATAATAAAAAGTTTCCTTTTTGGGTAATATTGCAACTTAAGTGAAATGTCGAAAATGACAAAATGTTCTGGCCTTGGCGAAACGGAGGGAGTATATATATATATATATATATATATATATATATATATATATATATATAAATATTCGAGAAACGATACAAATTTTCATTTTTAGTATCATATTTAAAGAGGAACACACCTAAAATAGAAACTTTTTAATACTTTTTTTATTTATGAGACTCACTTGTCATACTTATAATAAATACGTTTACTATTCTCTACCCCACTTTCTCTCTCATACCTCACTTTTTCTACTCACAACACTTACTTAATTACACACTCTCATTACTATCGTGCAAAATCAACTTTGTGTCATTTCAGCTAAAATAGAGCACAAAATCTAGGGAGAAACGCGTTTCTCCATAAGTTATGGAGAAACGGGTCCCGACATGTCGCGCGACAATGAGCTAGATAGCCAGAAACCTATGAAAGTGATATCCAGAAACCTTCAAATGAATATCCAGAAACCTTCAAAATGTTTCTGGATATACATTTGAAGGTTCTAGATATCGAAAACCTTCAATAACAATTTACGGATATGCCCTAACACACTTACGGATATGCACCTAACGGTTTTACGGATATGCACCTGCGGTTTGGATATACATTTCACATCCTTCGGCTATCAAATACTGAAAAGCTTCCGGATATCAGCTGCAAGCTTACATTTATCAAATGCAAAGCTTCTGAATATCCAGAAGCTTTTGGTCTTGGCCTTGGGTTTTTTTTTTCTGGTTATCAAATGTAAAGCTTCTGGCTATGAAAAACACGTTTCTCCATAGTTATGGAGAAACGCGTTTCTCAGCAGACGCACTCAAAATAGAGGGAGTGTTATTTTTTAAAGAAATAGATTTAATAAATTTTGTCATTATAAATATTGCATAAATTTATAAATCTCATTGCCATATCAAATACTCCCTCTGTCCCAGACCAAGGGTTCATCTTTCCATTTTGGGACGTCCCAGACCAAGAGTTCATTTCCAAAAAAGGCAAGTTTTTGAATATATTAATACCCTTATCATCTTCATATATTTACAAAAAAACCATTCATTATATCCTTATACATTCTCTCTCCTATTTCCTACCACACATTTAACTACTATTCCTCCCACTCATTCTCTCTCCTATTAAATATTTTTAACTTTTACATTCTCTCTCCTATTCCCTACCACACATTTAACTTTTACATTATCTCTCATATTTCCTACCACACATTTAATTACTATTTCCTATCTCACATTTAACTTTTATTCATTTTTTAAAAAATTTCTTAAGAAGCGTGAAATCCCCCCATATACCCTTGGTCTGGGACGGAGGGAGTATCACATTTGTTATTGGAATAAAGGGAGTATTTAATACCTAAAAAATTTAAAATATTAGAAATCAAGTGTTATATTGTAAGGAAAAAATTTCTTGTAATTTTATTTCGGTAGAATCATTTTTAGCATATATAGCTGGTTACTCAACCTCTCAATAGTATTAGAGATCTGGAGCTTAATTATGCAATTGAATTGTACAATCAGTTCATTCGTAATTGTACGAATGCTTCATTATTAAGAGTAATATTGATTTTTAACCCTCATTCTCTTACCAAGGGGTGCCACATATTTGTGAAAAATAGAATCCAAGCTGTTGATATACTGATTTGCTGTGAAATCAAATTGGACAATTCTGATTACGTAGTATTTGGGTATTAGATATTTTAACATTAGTGAATGGATGTCACGAGAGTCCATATTTTATTTACCGCTTTATATATCTCACGAGTATATATTAAAATAAGATATGGTGTGTTTAAATTAATTTAAGAAATATTTATTATTTTTATGATAAAAATACAATGAAATTATTTACTTATTAACGACATACAGCACACTTTATCTGAAAGGACTAAAAATAAAAAAAGCTATTAATGGATGAAGATTATGGTAACAATTACGTTAAAAATATATTTGTCTTATAACTAATGATAGTGTCATTTTTTAACTATTCAATTATTTTAATAATATATTTCCATTTTCATTACCTATCTTAATGAAATTTACTTATTACTTCATACTCCTTTGGCTGACATTCCACCTCTTAATTATAACAGACATAGTATATGACAGATAATAACGAACGCAATCGCATAGGAATACACATATTTATGTGTTTCATCAATTTGACTATGCTCATGGCTAGAAGAAGAACATATATTATAATATGCAGTTCCAAGTTACAGATTACAGATCTCAATTATGATTATGATGCAGAATATCCTCGAAAGATATTCTTAATATGGACTACGTATTCAGGTCGAGAATTTCTGCAAATGGGTCAAATTTAAATGTGAAACTGTATTGACTAATAGATCTATGAGTCTAGTTTTTTATACTTCAATCGGATTGGCATTTGGGTTCTTCTAGAATGAGTTATGCTTGTTTTACCAGAAGGTGTCAGAAAGTTTTGAAAATCTGCCAACAATTATCTTTTGATGTTCTTGAAGTATTTCAACTTTTAGATAAGTCATATTTCGATATACATTGAAGGTTATCAAATGTTTGGGTGTTATTCATGTATTTAGAGTGGTCAAAAGTGCCAATGTTGATGATTATTTGGAGTCTAGAACGTTGTACGAGTTAAATGTGTCATTTACTAGCATTTATGAAATGGTGTAATGTCTCCTGTAAATAGAACCTCCTTATGTGTACTTGAGGAACAAATATTGAAGAATAAAACATATAGTTAAACCTTTCAAGTCTCTATAGAAGATGGATTTCTTCTCTATTTGCTCATAACCTTTGGTGGATTCCAAAGTTAAGTGTTTATCCCTTTTAAGTTTCACTTGTGTTTCCTCCTTTTATCCTCCATTTTTCGGTATCAAAGTGGTATCAGAGCTTTGATTGTCATGCATTCACGACGTCAAGGAGCTCGTGAAAGGAATTTGCGAGATATCGAGATAGATGAACTTAGCAGACAAGTGCAACAACTCCAACAGAGATTGGAGTGGTATGAGTCTCTTAATCGTGATGATTCACATCATGGTTTAGATGCTAGATATTTGAATGGTAGAGAGAAGAACTACCTTTTCAATCACACTTGTAATGAAGTTTCGAGCGGAGAGGCTTCTCATCGATTTCAACGTCGAATGAATCTTACTTTCCAGTGAGTGTATGATGAAGATATTGCACAAAATATCACATGTCCCTTTTCAACTTCAACATGTGAAGAATCTTTCGTTGATTGGTCCAAGTCGCCGATATTCGATGAAGAGCTTGAAGTTCATATTTCTCATCTTGGTGTTTCTCTTGATATTATCTCTAATGAATATCCAAATGAAGGGAAGGAATAAAAAACTCTCATTTTCAATAGTTCTGAAAATATTAAGGTGAACTCTCAATCCTACTATAATGATAGTAATGATCGAAAGAATTGTAGCTAGTACTGTGAACACTTGTGCGTCCAGTTGTTCAAACAAGTGTCAGCACAACTGTCTAAACACCTTTGACAATACACAAAAATCACACGAACATAATTAAATGCAGCAGAATAATAAACACTTCAGCAAGAACTTTTTGCTGGATACCTTTTCATAAAATCACAACCTTATTTGAGAACAGGTTGCAAAGTAAACAACTTACAATAAAAAGAAACTATATTACGAAAATATCAAATGATGTTCTAATCTAAAAACAATAAAACACTAAAGCAATCTTGAAGTATCAATGTCTGATCTTTAAGAAACAAAGGAAAACACTCAAGGAATTATGTACGCTCCGTATCTCTCTCTATGAATCCGTAATCAACAATGAGATGGGTGGCTTCTTTATATAGGGAGAACAATCCTTATTCAACAAGGACTCGTCCAATCTCTTTCCTTGTAAAAAGGGATTCTTCTTTCCTTATCAATCCAAGAGCCCTTACTTGAGTAATATACCTAAAATATACAAAACATATCTAAACACAAAATTTAGCCATTAGTCTACTACTTCTATATTTACAAATATTTCCTAATCTATTTTATATAAAGAATACAAATTAATTTAGACATCAGAATCACAAAGATTTAAAAAGATATAAGAGTATTTTCATACTTTTTCAATCTCCCTCTATTTTTGTAGTTCTAATCAAAACCTACAAAAGAGTTGTTAAGATCAAAAGAAAACATTAACTACAGATCATAGTTCAAAGCAATAGTTCAAAGATACTACAACCAAAAAAGAAATTGTTTTTCAAACGTCAGCATAAATATCTTCTCATAGCATTTCTTCTTCCATTGCAGCAGCAGCAGCAGCAGCTTCAGCCTCCTTTTCAATATCAAACTCTAGATCCTCATCATCTTTTGTTGCTCCCCCTTGATTAGCTCCCCCTGCACTCGTATTTTCTCCCCGTTTTTTAGAGGAACCATGAAGAGCAGATTGTAGATCAACAATGGACTTTTCTAGTCCAGCTATCAAAATTTGTCTTCCTTCAATTTCAGCTTTGTGGGAGAAGACTTGTGCCTGTAAGATTGAAATATGGGCTTGTATGGCACTTTTTTCTGGGAGTCAGTTTCTGTGTGCACAGTTGTGCGAACAGTTGTTTGAACAGGTAGTTGCACATACAATGATGGAGAAGCAGGCCCAACAAATTTTGCGAGATCATCAAACCTGTAGCGGTCATCCATGGTTTTTGGGATTTTAAACTGTTAAGAGATGATTGACAGTGTTTCACCAGGAATATCCTCAATCCCTTGGTCCTTTAACATAGCATAAATCAAGCTAGGGTAAGGGTAGGCGTAAGTGGTGTTAGTACTCTCAGCAAAACTTAGAATTTTATCAAAAATCATCTTTCCCAGATTAAACTTGTTCTCTTCTATCCTAAAAAGGAGTAAAATTTGGTCTTTGGTGACTGAGGAGGAATCTGAGGTAGGCAAGCAGTTGGTTCTCAGAATATGGTGTAGAAACACAAACATATTTGATAAAAAGTTGGTTCTAAAACCAGCTACCCATTTAGAGACTTTTCCCCCCGTCACAGTTTGTACTGTCTCATCATAGCCAGAGGGTAAGGAATCAATAGGGATATCAGGAGTGCCAAGAAAGAGGTTAATACTGGATGGACTAAAATCGACCACCTGATCCCTTACAAAAACTTTCCCAAAATTTGGTGATTTATCCACCCCTATATCTCGACTGAGATTAGCAAAGAATTCAAGAACCAAAGATCTGGAGTAGTGATTGGGAAAATCTAATGAGTAGTCCAGACCCCAATCAGAAAAGAATTTTACCAGCCTAAGTTTTTCAAATACCCCCAAATTCCTTTTCTTTTCTACCACAAAAACTCGATGAAAGTTTGAAAAGAAACGAGTTTCAGCCTCAGGGGTAAAGAAGAGAGAATTGTGTTTCAAACTTAAGTTGTATACGTATGAGGGAACACGAATAGAAGACTTACACAGATTTAAATGATGAACTACCACTTTTCTGAGCAATTGTGTGGTCAGTTGTGTGAACAACTGTGAGCGCAACTGGGATTTGGGGATGAACATAGGAAGCCTGCCTAGCCTTTTTCTTTCTGTGAATCTCAGTATCACTCAAGGTGTCTTAAGTGCCTAAGGAGGTAGTTTCATCACTTGAATCATCAAGTTATAATGATGATCCGTTATCAACCATTGCCGGAGCAGCTTCCTTTCTCGTTGAGCTTCTCGTTCTTTTTTTTAGCTGCTCTCCCCCTGATTTTTGGCCGGAGTTGTTGCCTGAACCATCGTCGGAGATGCGTTTTTCACCAGATATTTTGCTTTGATCAAGGTGACTATGGGTAGGTCATCCTCGTTGAATCCTACCATTGGTGATGGATCTTGTACTGTGATTTCCTCTTCATTTGAGGAGTCATGAAGAATAAGCTTTTGTCTTGCATCGGTGGGTTTCTTTGCAGCGGCGACGGCTCTTGAGCCTCTGAACATGATGGATTTTCCTGAATCAATTAGCCGGTGGGACTTTCGAGTCCCCATCATTGGAGGTTGACGAGCAGCATGCACAGCTTCTAAGACATTTTGATTGTCCACATCAATTGCCGAATTCTGCTGACCAAGGCAGCTGACGTCCATCGGAGGAACGTATTGAGGTTCATTTATCAAATCTGAAACAATAGAATTGCAGCTCGAGGTCACCGGAGCTGAGGAAGACGATGGAGATGCCATGGGTTTTTATCTGCACTGGTTAGTATAGAGAGAGAGAAAGAGAGGACAGAAAGCAGCAGATAGGAATAAAGAGAGTTGTGAGGAGAGTTATGAAGTGAGTTTTGACAAGACTTGTTTTAGAAACTTATAACACAACATTGATGAGAGATGATCATTACTTTCCTTGGAACTTGGAATAGGAGAAGGAGAAGGATCCGTGTGATGGTTTGTAATTTACCCTTTGAAATTCCTTCATTATAACGGTTTAGGAATTGAAATTTTGAATCCTTACCATAATTTAGTGATAGGATTTTCTTTCCTTATCCGAAAATGAAATTAACCTTGATTGATCAACATTCCACCGTAGTCTCCTTTGACTGCTAGAGTCCTTAAACACATCATCATAAAGTTATCATTAAACATAATACAAGCATTATGCCATAAATCATTAGAAACAACAAAAATTTGATCATATTTTTACCAAAATTTTCGAGTGACCTAATATTTCACAACATGTCTATTATGAGAAACAATGCACACACATTGAGGATTTAATCTCAATAAATTGTAACATGGTATGACTAAATCACATATTGACATAGTTTGACCTACAAGAAGTCAATAAGATACCCCTCGATCATGCAGCCTCTAGTATGTCTCCAAATTTGGCATTGAATCAGTCACTGATAAGGAGCTTTACATTCTTACACCATAGTGCTTGCCCAAAAAAATTTCCCAAGTGATGCAACAATAAGTTATTGGCATTGAGCACATGAGTGGAAGCTTCAAAACAAATGGCAGCAGCTTATTTTTCTCAGTGACCTTAGATTAGTCATCCACTCCATGATAGATATCACAAAGAAGTTTTAACATGGGAATTTATCACCAAGTTAGGAGGGATCTCACGTTCAAGAGTCAAATAGAAATAATGAAAAATAGTCAAGTGATCAGAAGAGATAATCGTGCAATGCATGAATGCAGGATACCATTTTGTTTTTGTTTTTTGTGTTTTTTTTTTTTCAGTGTTTTATGTAATATAAAATTATACAGAGATGCAAACAGTTGTCTGCATAGTTGTGCATTAATCTGTGTTCACACAACCCGAGAGACTTCTTAATGGAAGAAAATCTCTCAAAATCCAAAGCCTTGGTAAAGATATCTGCAAGTTGATCTGTTGTTCCAATATGTTCGAGGGTAATGATTCTTTGTTCAATAAGATCTCTTATAAAGTGGTGCCTAATATATATGTGCTTTGTACGGGAGTTTTGTATATGATTCTTAGCAATATCCCTGGCACTCATGTTATCACAAAATACGGTTAGGGTTTCACTTTTCAATCCATAATCCTTTATCATTTGGTTCATGCACAACATTTGGTTACAGCAACTACCTACTACCACATATTTAGATTCAGCAGTAGATAAAGAAACATAGTTTTGTTTCTTACTAAACCAAGACACTAGATTATTCCCTAAATAGAAACACCCTCCAGTGTTGCTCTTTCTGTCATCCGTATTCCCAGCCCAGACAGAATCACTAAATCCCACCAAGTTTGTCTTGGTATCTCTAGTATAGATTAACCCCAAGTGAGTGGTACCCCCAACATATCTGATAATTCATTTCACAGCTTTTAAGTGGGATACTTTGGGGTCAGCTTGATACCTAGCAAATAAGCACACACTGAACATTATATCAGGTCTGCTAGCCGTAAGATACATCAAGCCCTATCATACTCCTGTAGAGGGTGTGATCAATACTTTCACCTTCCTTATCTTTACAAAGATTTTTGGATGATCCCATATGTGATTTCAAGTGTGATGCATTATCAAACCCAAATTTCTTTACCAAATTATTTGCATACTTGGATTGTGAAACTGACATTCCCTCTTTGGTTTGAACAATTTGTAGACCAAGAAAGAATTTCAGTTCCCCAACCATACTCATTTAAAATGTGAATGTCATACTTTTAACAAACATTTCAAGTAAGTCATTAGAAGTAGACCTAAAAACTATGTCATCCACATAGATTTGAGCAATAAGTATGCCCTTTTTGTTTTTTAAAACAAACAAAGTCTTATCAACCTCTGCTCTTTTAAATCCAAGTTGAATTAGGTGCTTTGTCAGTCTATCATACCAAGCTCATGGGGCTTGTTTAATACCATAGAGTGCCTTTTTTAACTTATACACATGATTTGGTTTAGTGGGGTCCTCAAACCCTTTTGATTGCTCAACAAAAGTTTCCTCATTTAAAACACCATTTAGGAACGCAATCTTTACATCCATCTGATGTAAAGTGGTTTTTAAGTAGAATGCAATAGCTAACAACAATCTGATTGACTCAATGTGGGCTAAAGGGGCAAACGTTTCATCAAAATCCACCCCTTCCATTTGAGTTTAGCTCAGTGCCACCAAACGTGCTTTATTCCTTGTTATATTGCCTTTTTCATTAAATTTATTCTTAAAGATCCATTTGGTTCTAATCACATTGACGTGAGAAGGCCTAGGAACTAAGAACCATATGTGATTTTTGTCAAACTGGATTAACTCCTCTTGAATGGGATTAATCCAATTTTCATCTTTCAAGGCTTCCATGACATTCTTTGGCTCATAATTGGCAACGAAACAACAAGAGTTTACCTGATGGTACACATATTGTACACATACCAAACCTGCGAGGTCGCGGTAGTTTATCTTATTTCCTCTTGTTTTCATGCCGTCATCCACTTCCCCTAAAACCTGGGATGTGGGAAGATTACCTTGTATTCTGAAAGGAATGTCTCTTTCTTTTCTTACTTCACCTTCATCAGTTTTAGAATCTGAACCTTAATCATCAGCTGTTTGATCACTTGTGTTATAAGTTGGTTGAACAATTGTCTGCCCAGATGGCTATATATTCTGCAGTTTTATTTACCTTTTCTGATTCAGATTCGTCATTAACTGGTTCTGGTTCCCAAGTGCAACCTGTAACATCATCCTCAACAGTTTTGATATTAAGATCAGTAACATCATCAAACACAACATTTATGGATTCCATGACAGTTTTGGTTTTGAGGTTATAAATTCTATAAGCCCTACTGTTAGTTGAGTAACCAATGGAGATGGCTTTGTCACTTTTGGAATCAAATTTGGATAGATACTCTCGGTCATTCAAGATGTATCATATACACCCAAAAACATGAAAGTATTTGACCGTGGGTTTCTTTTCAAGTAAGATTTCATAGGGAGTCATGGTACTTTCAATTGTTAGAAAGACATGATTTCCCACATGATATGTTGTGTTCATAGCTTCTGACCAAAACTTTTTGGATAGATTTTTCGAGCTTAATATAACTCTTGCCATCTCTTGTAATGTGCGATTTTTCCTTTTCGATACCCCATTTTGTTAAGGGGTTTTGGGGGCTGAGAACTCGTAATTAATCTCCTTTGAATCGCAAAATGATAAAAAAGTGGCATTTTAAAACTCAGTACCATGATCAAATATGATTCTAATGGCTTTTAAACCATATAAGTTTTTGACCCTTTTGTACAAAATTTTGAATTCATCAATGGTGTTGGACTTTTCTCTTAAAAAAATACCAATGTATATCTAGAAAAATCGTCTACACACGCAAAACAGTATATTTTTTTTTCCGAGACATACTTTCCACTCTATATGACCCATTAGGTCAGTGTGTATTAATTCAAGACATCTTGAGGTTCCACAATTTTGAATCTTTTTATGACTCGATTTGGTTTGTTTTCCTTTTTGACAAGACCCACACACACTTAATTTCTTCAATTCCAGTTTGGGCAAATCCTTTGTTGCCCCAAATTTAATTATCTCACTGATTTTTCTCTCACTGGCATGAACAAACTTTTGGTGCCAGATAGCAGTCTCATCCATTTTAGTGGAAAGACAAGATAAGTTACTGCCAACCTTGTAGCAATTATCAGAGGATCGAACACCAGTTAAAACACACACATTTTTATTATCAAATACTTCACATCTGGACTTGTTGAATTTAACAATAAGTCATTATCACACTGTTGACTTATACTTATCAAATTTTCCTTGAGTCCATCAACATGCAGGACATTATGTAACTTAGGCAAACCTGATACATTCAATGTACCTTTGCCAATGATTTTACCTTGAGCACCTCTACCAAAGTTGACTTTACCACCTTTGAATGGTGCGTAGTTGTTGAAGTTTTCACATGGCCCAGTCATGTGGCAAGAGCAGCCACTGTCAAAATATCAGGACTGTTCAACACTACTCTAAAAAGAGGTGAAGGCCACCTGATAATTCATGGTTTCCTTCCTTACCCAAGCAGTTCTTGTTCCAGCCTAGGGCTGTCTGTATAGTTGTGTGTTCAGTTGTCCACACAACTGTCTGCCCAAGTGTCCACTCATATTTTCAAAACCAAGTTCATGTTTCAATTTGTAACACTATGGTCAAATATGACCTGGAGCAAAACAATGATGACATACATACCTCCTCTTCATGTATTGTCTGCTTACAACAGTAGATTCAGGCTTAACAGAGGAGATAGTTTTAAATTTTTGAACTTTTGAAGTGCTTTCTCCTTCTTTCACAAAAACAGTATCTCCATAGTCAATTCCTGATTTTCCTTGGTTTCCCATTTTTAAAACCTTTTCTAACTTAGCTTTACCTTTGTTTAGCTTAGTTAGAGTTTCTGTTTCTTTATCAAGATTTGTTTGTATTTTTAACATTCCATATCTTTGTTTGTGAGTAAAACTTATAACTTGGCTATGGAGTCCAGAGAATCACTTTCTTTTTACATACTTTCAATTTTAGTTTTCAGTTTGAGATTTCCTGTAGTTAGTTTCTCATTTACTTGTTTTAATACCTTGAGCTGTTCCATGCGCTTGGTCCAATCAGTGTGGAGCTCAATATAGGTACTGTACAAGTCCTCATAGGTAGCACACTCTTCTTCTACTGGATCATTGTTAGTTTTACCAGCAGTTGAAGAATTCAAGCAGGTATATACACTGTTCTCAGTTGTGTAGTCAGTTGTGTGATAAGTTGTGCGACCAGAGTATTGCACATCTTCCACATCATTTTCAGACAATGTGAACTGACATGGATGCCATATAAACATATTTGCAGTCTGCTCATCATCAACAGAATCACTCAAAGTCGCTGATAAACTTATTCCTCACTTTTTAAGAGTGTTGGCACACTCATTAGCATAATGTCCATAACCTTTGCAAGCTCTGCATTGAATTGAATCAATGGACCTTTATCCTTCAAATACATGCTTCATTACAACATTTTCCTTTTTGGATGATTCAATCGTGGAAGGAGTTGAGGGTGCCGAATTAGAAAACTTTGTCAAACTAACATACATTTGAATTTTTGAGTAATCAAGGCACACTCATATTCTCCCAGGTTTGACTCATCAATATCTTTGGACAGTTAAACTATATTCTGAGATACCTTGAGAGCACTCGCGAGAGCAATTGAATTTGCTTTGCTTGACTCTTGTACCCCAAGATTTAGTTCAAAGTTTGTTAAAAATCCCAAGACTTCATCAAGTCCAACAGTTTGGACTTCTTGGGTTTCCTCAATAATAGAAATCGTTATATTAAACTTTTCAGGGAGAGTTCTTAGTACTTTACTTACAAGTTTTGCATTGGATATGGATTCACTCAATGCAAATGACTCGTTTAAGATGTCCAAATTTTGGTCGAGTACTCTTTTATAGTTTCATTTTCTCCCATCCTTAAAATTTCAAACTTAGTAATTAAAGCCTTAGCTTAGTTTGTTTTACACTATCCGGTCGTTCATAGTGAAGTTGGAGAATGTCCCAAGCAACTTTGGCAACAGTTTGATTAGAAAATAATCTAACATATGAGGATCCACATGGTTAGAGATTACTCCCATGGCCT
Source organism: Adenophora triphylla var. japonica (assembly GCA_022495995.1). Classification (NCBI taxonomy): domain Eukaryota; kingdom Viridiplantae; phylum Streptophyta; class Magnoliopsida; order Asterales; family Campanulaceae; genus Adenophora; species Adenophora triphylla. The sequence goes on from JAFEMH010006543.1 coordinate 36,109, forward strand.
TGGCATTAAAGTTTGCTAAAGCAATTTCCTCACTGTTCCAAGTTTCTATGGGCTTAGTACCATAAATTTTCTCCTTTTTTTCATCACCTGCAAAAGTAGATGGGGAAATTTCAATCATGGGAGAAGTATAGCCACAAATAAGACTAACCCAAGCACGATGATCAAGATACTTAATATGCATAATCATTTTGGCCTTCCAGTATCAAGGTCTGATATTCAAGAAATAAAGGAAAACATTAAAGGAATTCTTTATGCTCCGTATCTCTCTCTGTGAATCCGTAATCAACAATGAGATGGGCGGCTTCTTTATATAGGGAGAATAATCTTTCTTCAACAAGGACTCGTCCAATCTCTTCCTTGTAAAAAAAGATTCTTCTTTCCTTATCAATCCAAGAGCCTTTCCTTGAGTAATATACCTAAAATATACAAAACATATCTAAACACAAAATTTAGCCGTTAGTCTACTACTTCTATATTTCCAAATATTTCCTAATCTATTTTATATAAAGTATACAAATTAATTTAGACATTAGAATCACAAAGATTTAAAAAGATATAAGAGTATTTTCAACTCTTTCAGTGATATTTATCATATTTCTATTGACCAAAAAATAGAAAATATGTGAATTTCTGTTATAGCGGATGCATGGTCGAGTGACGGAAGGAAAATTATTGGTATTCATCACCAACTTTCTCCTATTATTAGGGAATGTGTACGAATTAAAGATCATCATTTTTTGCATACAAATAAGAATGTATTATATCTTGGAGTTTCACTTCCAATTATTCGTCACTTCAAAATTTGAGGATGAATTTTCTCTAACGAAGGGTGAATGATGCAGGAAATATCCTAGAAAGATATTCTTAATAGACTACGTGTTCAGCTCGAGAATTTATGCAGATGGGTCAAATTTAAACCTGTAACTATATTGATTGGTAGAGAACTAGTCTATGAGACATATGTGGTTGGAAAGATATATTAGTCTAGTTTCTTATACTTCAATCGGATTGACATTTGGGCTCTCCTAGAAGGAGTTATGCTTGTTTTACCAGAAGTTGTCAGAAAGTTCAGTAAATCTCCTAACAATTATCTTTTGATGTTTTTGGAGTCTTTTCAACTTTTAGATAAGTCATATTTCGATATACATTGAAGGTTATCAGATGTTCGGGAGTTATTCATGTATTTAGAGTGGTCAAGTGTCAATGTTAATGAGTATTTGTAGTATAGAAAGTTGTATAAGTTAAATGTGTCATTTACTAGTATTTATGAAATGGTGTAATGGATCCTATAAATACAGCCTCCTTATGTGTACTTGAGGAACGAATTTTGAAGAATAAAACATATAGTTGAGTCTTTCAAGTCTCTATTGAAGATGGATTTCTTCTCTATTTTCTCATAACCTTTGGTGGGTTCCAGAGTGTTTATTCCTTTTAAGTTTCACTTGTGTTCACGGCTACTAGATTATTAGTGCAGATAACAGATGTGCACCGTAATCGAGAGAAGCAGATGAGCAAAATAACTACTAAACAACTCTAGATGATATGGTATATTTACACTACCTAAAATCTAGACAACAGAGTTCCTTAACCCTAAAGGAAACAGCTGACCGAGCCCAAATCCAAAATCACGCTGCATGGTCATGCACCTTGACTTGCACGGTCGTGCAAAAGCCTAGCAAGAAAACAACAACCTCTGATCCCTATGCACAATCTCATAAGCCCGTGCCAAACTTGTTTCCCACTTCAGATTGTTTAGCAATGTTTTGCACGATTGTGTCTTGGAGGAGCAAGGTTGTGCCAAATCTCAGACTCCCGAATGGCTTTGATTCTTCTCAGATCGCAAACTTTAATCAGACGTCAATAATTCAAAGAAATCAAACCAAACACTCTCCCTTCTTTCGTGGTTAACAATTACGGAAATTTAATGATTTTAACAATACAACTTTAAAAATATGAATATCTTCTTGAAACAAATAAAAATGATAAATAAAATTATTCTTATGGGATAGAGGAATTTCTTACTAATTTAATAAGCCAAAATTCTGAACATAAATGGACATTGTCTTTATATTGAAGAAGGAAGTCAACATATGGTCGGCTGTGAATGCTAGGCAAGAAGTGAAAATGGCAGGGGATAACAATATCGGCAGAATTGGCCAGTTGGACATGGAAAGGACGACTATGATCATGTTCCTGACCAGTGAATAAAAAAAGAGAAAATTACGCCATAGTCCCTCAATAATATCTAATCTACATCCTAAGACAGCCTATTTCTTAATCTACTTCCTAATCCTAAAAAATACTTTGTCCTACCATATAATCCCTCACTTAATTTAAATGATATAATTATAATCCCCTCCCCTCCCCACCCACCCTTTCTGCACAAACACACACACACATACACACACACACACTTTCTCTCTCTACTCCTTCTCTCCCGTCACCACCCCTCCCCTCCACAACTTCCGGCGCCGATCCCTCAACTCCGGCGACCGTCCCCCTCAACTCCGGCGAATCCCATACTCTCACACACACACTCTCTCACTCACACAAACACACTTTCTCTCTCTACTCCCTCTCTCCCATCACCACCCCTCCCCTCCACAACTTTCAACGACCGTCCCCCTCAACTCTGGCAAATCCCATACTCTCAACCAAGCTTTCACGACAGATTTCATGGCAGATCCAGAATTCTTCACGGCAGATCCAGAATTCACGGCAGATTTGCACAGATCTAGTCCAGATATGGACATTTTCATCGCCGGAGTTGAACAGAACACTGAATCTCTTTTGCATAGATATTGTCCGCCATTCTCAACTTTCCCGAACTCAGCAAATCCTTGCCACTTCCATCCTTTATTTCACCGCACGACGTGCAAGCTGTGGCGGCTAAAGCTGCTGCGATGGAGGATCTGTGTAATTTTACATCTACTGTAGCTCCGCCGCCTGACTCTGCTGATAGTGTTTCTACTCCGCCGGATGAGTTGGATGAAATTATAGAGTTGTCGAGTTTGGAAGGAAGTTCTGACTTGCGTGAGTCACTAGATGAGTTGGTACTGGTTGACTCGATGGACAGCATATACCTAACATCGGAATTGGTTGAGACTGGATTTGCAGGGTATTTTTCTGATCAGGTGGCGGCGGCGGAGATTGTCATTCCCGGCTGTTTTCAGTCACTTTGCTAGGATCGTTAATGTAGGAGTTATTTTGCCTTGGCTTGCTGTAAAAATTATTTACTTAATTGAAAAACAAGTTACTTCCTGAGCTATGAGTTGGATTTGATTGTCAAAGTACTTGTGAAAATATTCCATCCCTTCGTCCAATCTAATCTAATGTTATTAGTTTTACTTTATACATACGAATATTAAAAGAATGTAAATAATTATAAGCTAGTAGTAAGAGTCTCAAAATGAATAATCAAAATGATTTTAAAGTTTGTTTATTGTTCCTGATTAAGAATAATTTTATTTATTTTTATTGGCGAACAGAGGTAGTTTATTATTTTATTAAGTTTATATATATATATAGGTAGGTGCTCAAATGAGAACCATAACAAAATGAGAACCGTGAGAACCACTTGTATACACTTGTTTACAGTAGATACTTAGCTACTGTATATAAGTGTATATAAACTTAATAAAATAATAAAACTACCTCTGTTCCCGAATAAAAATAAATAAAATTATTCTTAATCAGGAACAATAAACAAACTTTAAAATTATTTTGATTATTCATTTTGAGACCCTTACTACTAGCTTATAATTATTTACGTTTTTTTAACATTCGTATGTATAAAGTAAAACTAATAACATTATATTAGATTGGGCGAAGGGATGGATTATTTTCACAAGTACTTTGACAATCAAATCCAACTCATAACTCAGGAAGTAACTTGTTTTTCAATTAAGTAAATAATTTTTACAGCAAGCCAAGGCAAAATAACTCCTATATTAACGGTCCCAAAGAAAGTGGTATCGAAAACAATGAATGACAATCTCCGCCGCCGCCACTGATCGTAAAATACCCCGCAAATCCGATCTCGTGCCAATTCCCACGTTGGGTATATCCAGTTGTCCACCGAGTCAACCAGTACCAACTCATCTAGTGACTCACACGAGTCAGAACTTCCTTCCAAACTCGGCAACTCTATAATTTCATCCAACTCATCCGCCGGAGTAGAAACACTATCAGAAGAGTCAGGCGGCGGAGCTACAGTAGATATAGAATTACACAGAACCTCCATCGCCGCAGCTTGCACGTCATGCGGCGAAACAGAGGACGGACGTGGCAAGGAGTTGCTGAGTTCGAGAAAGTTGAGAATGGCGGACAATATCTATGCAAAAGAGATTCAGTGTTCTGTTCAACTCCGGCGACGAAAATGTCCAGATCTGGACTAGATCTGTACAAATCTGCCGTGAATTATGGATCGACCGTGAAGAATTCTGGATCTGCCATGAAATCTGCCGTGAAAGCTTGGTTGAGAGTATGGGATTCACACGAGTTGAGGGGGACGGTCGTCGGAAGTTGTGGAGGGGAGGGGTGGTGACGAGAGAGAGGGAGTAGAGAGAGAAAGTGTGTGTGAGAGAGAGAGAGAGTGTGTGTGAGATTATGGGATTCGCCCGAGTTGAGGGGGACGGTCGCCGGAGTTGAGGGATCGACGCCAAAAGTTGTGGAGGGGAGGGGTGGTGACGGGAGAGAAGGAGTAGAGAGAGAAAGTGTGTGCGTGTGTGTGTGAGAGTGTGTGTGTGTGAGAGAGTGTGTGGGTGGGTGGGGAGGGGAGGGGAGGGGGTTATAATTATATCATTTAAAATAAGTGAGAGATTATATGGTAGGACAAAATATTTTTTAGGATTAGGAAGTAGATTAAGAATAGGCTGTCTTAGGATGTAGATTAGATATTATTGAGGGACTATGGCGTAATTTTCTCTTTATCAATTAGGTCGATTCATTCTCTATTTTCTATTTTCTATTTATTTTCTTTAGACGTCTTAGAATCTTATCTTCTCTCCATAGACTTTACCGCTTTGCCCTTGGAGAAGGAAAAGGAAAAGGAAAACTAATACTCCCTCCGTCCCATATTACCTTATCCATTTTGCTATTTTGGGCGTCCCACTTTAAAGTCACACTTTCCTAAAAAAGAATCTCTTTAATACTTTTTTATTCATGGGACACACTTGTCATACTCACAACACTTTTTAAATTTACTATTATCTCCACTCATTCTCTCTCTTACCCACTCACAACTCCTACTTTAATAATATTATTCCTTATTTTCCGTTCTCAACAATAAATGAGTAAACTATTATGGGACGGAGGGAGTATATTGTTAGAACATGGATTAAATAAATATGTATTATTGAATTATATACATTATAATCATTTAATAATGTTAAAGTATAGACAAAATATGTAGAATACCAATAGGTGAAAGTACCATTAAATGATGGGCATAATGGTAACTTCTCATCACCAACTTTACGAAAGGGTGTAGTCCCTAAATGAAGTGCTCCTTCTCTATCTATATAAAGGCTATCCATCAGCCATTTAGAGACACTTAACATTCACTAAAATCAGTCACAAATCTTCTCTTCATTCCCTAAGAAGACCAAGTGTGGGCATTATCATTTAGAAGTACTATCTCTCTACTCTCTTCTTTCATTCAAGAACAAGTATCAAGATCATACAATGGATTTTTTAGGTACACGCTTCCGTCTTCTTCTTCTTCCCTTCTTAATCTAGTTATGAGATGATTCATGGTTTGATGGATCATTTTGCTCCAACAATTGGTATCAGAGCCTACTCATATACTAGATTGAGTTTGAAATTCTTATAGAGCCTTATGCTTTAATTTATTTCATATTTGTAATCCTTGTGTGATCTCATTTGGTTTTGTTCTTGTTCATGATACTCATCTTGTCTAAGAGTATTATATTCATAACTTCATTCTATTTCTGATTTTTGGTTTTACTCAAAAGGCTTTCAACCCTTAATGTAAGATTATCCCATTTTTGAACATAGCCACCATACTTGGATGCGTTGTGAGTTTGTTCATATGCATAGCCACGCATTTTTTAAATGTGTTGTGAGTATGCGGATCTACTTACTTTGGTTGAAAATGGAGTCACCATTAAATTAAGAACTTCATTCAATTTCTGGAAATAATGATAAAATCAAGCTTTAAGAAGCACAATGGTTCATACAAGATTACCCCATTTACATAGCCAACATCGTGTAATGTTTGGAGTGTGTGAATCTAGGTCTACTTGTTTGAATCATGTTAATTGAAGTGAAAACCTGTCCCATTTCCATAGCCAGCTTTTTATAATGCATTAAGTGTGGAAATTTGGTTCAAAACTGTTCATAAAAGGGTGTAAAATTGATGACTTTTCGTCAATCTGGGCAATGGGCACGAGTCGTGCTTTTTGACACGAGTCGTGCCCCTTTGGATTCAGTCGTGCGACACTTGTGGCCCTGATGGGCACGAGTCGTGATTTTCAGGACGAATCATCCCCGTATGTGATGAAGTTTCTGTTTTCTGGGAGCGTCCGCTCCCCCTTGGCAGTTTGGTTTGGTGGCATTCAAGGCCATGGTTTGTCTTAGCTTTGGTTTGGGTTAGTTTAGAATGGTATAAGGGGCCATTTTGCCCAGAATTTTGATAATTTATTAATAAATTATACTATCTGGACACCAGTCGCGCTTCGGTGGTTCTTAGAGTTATCAAACTTTAAGAATGGACGGGTAGAACAAAAGGATATTGTCTTTTATTAATAAATTTTGTTTGTTTCTTTACCATTTAAAATTTTCAGAAATTACCTTAAGGCCTTATGTTTCCGATTAATTATATCCTTAACATTTTGGATAAAATTAACATCGTCGCCAAAGTGATTTTGTTGATTAAATTCAAACTTGTTAAAAGATGAATGTAAGTTTTAATATGTGATAGCATGTTTGTTTTCCAAAGGAGACTTTGTTGTTGACTAAGTATTTACATTCATGGGTAATAATTGAATTAAAATTTAGGCCATTTTAAATACTTTGAACCATCCCAAAGGAAGGCGGGTGTTTAAAATGAATTGTTTATATTCTTTATTACTGGGTAACAAGTACATTAAAATTTAGGACATTTTTTGTACTTGAACCGGCCCAAAGGAAAGCTAGTATTTTAAATGTATTGTTTAAGTTATTTGTTTAGCCTAAGATAAATCAAATTGTGAGTCAATTCGCAATCCAAATATTAGTCTTGATGTCATGTTGATTATCTTTTATTTTGATGGAATTCATTTGATATAATTAATCATTGTGTAGATTCTTATATATGTTTTTGTGTTTCATCTTGTTCTTCTCCCTCAGATTTGATTAATGCTTCATTCGTAACTACTGCCATTAACAACATACCTTTGCTTACTGGGACCAATTTTAAAACTTGGAAAAAGAAAATAACTATGATCTTAGGCTGCATGGATCTTGATCTCGCATTGAGAGAACCAAGTCCTGCCCCTCTTACTGACAAAAGCACTTTGGAAGAGCGCTTAAGTCTAGAGAGGTGGAACCGTTCTAATTGCGTGAGCCTAAGTATCATGCAAAATGCAGTCCCGGAGACTTTTTTGAATAGTGTCTCCGAGGATGTTGGAGCTAAAGGCTTCTTGGATGCCCTAGAGGAACGCTTTGCAAAAAGCGATAAATCGAAAACAAGTGCTACCTTAAGGAAGCTTGTTTCCATGAGGTACAAGGGCACCAGAAGCTTAAGGGAATATATAATGGAAATGTTTCATCTATCTTCTAAATTAAAGGCACTCAAGTTGGACCTTTCGGAAGACTTGCTTGTGCATTTGGCTTTAATTTCTCTTCCTCATCAATTTGGTCATTTTGAAACGACCTATAACTGTCAAAAAGACAAGTGGAATATCAATGAATTGATTTCACATGTGACAGAGGAAGAGGATAGATTGAAACAATCTAAACCCGAAAGTGCTCATTATGCATCTACCTCTTCTCGTGGGACAAAGAGAAAAGGTAAGGAGATTGCGGTTGCAACAAAGAAGCCTAAGGGATCATTAAATGATCAAAAGGTTAAGAAATGCTTCTTTTGCAAGGACCTTACTCACATGAAGAACGACTGCCCTAAGTATCGCCAATGGCGAATTAAGAAAGGTATGTCATTTAGCTTTGTTTGTACTGAGGCAAATTTAGTTTCAATCCTTCATATACATGGTGGTTAGATTCTGGTGCAACTACTCACATAAATTCATGTATGCAGGGTTGCCTGAACTACCGAACGCCCAATGAAGATGAAAGATACATCTACCTGGGAGCTGGAAAGCCGGTAGAGGTGGAGGGCATAGGGACTTTTAGATTATCTCTTAGTACCGGATATTATTTAGTTTTGAATAATGTATTTATTATACCATCCTTTAGACGGAATTTGATTTTCGTCACTACATTAGATAGGGAAGGTTATTCCTATATCTTTGGTAATAATAAATGCAATCTGTTTTTCAATTCAAAGCTTTTTGGTACTAGTTTTTTATCTTATATTGTTAATCTATATTTACTTGTGAATGAACACTCGCCGAAAAAATAATGAAATTTTAGGAGTCACCACGCCGTTTTTAAGGAAACATTGAAAACCTTTTTAAAATGAGAAAATGGGTTCGGGGTCAGGTTACGTGTTGGGAAGAACCGAGAGTTCACCCAACACGCCTCGTCCGTGGACAAGTCCTTCTATGTTCAACATTCAAGACATCCAAACATGTGTGTAAAGTGTGTAACAAGATATGTATAAAATGCATGGAAATGCTTTGCTTTATTAATCGAGAAGGGAGATTACAACTTTTGAACCATTTACTGTGGGAGGCCACATCCCACTTACAATGCTACGAACAACTTACAACTGAACTGAACCTGCTGCAGAGGGCTCATTGTGTCGCATGACACAGGACCTGAGGGATCAGTTATGTCGCGTGACACAACAAGGTCCTTTGCAGAGGTTTTACAAAATTCACACTACAGCAATCACCAAATGACCAGAATATCAATAAAACCAAATGACCACAAAATATCAGCAACACCAAATTATTAGAATATCACACTGCAGCCTAAACTTAAACATAGAGATCCACACGAATCACTTCAAATGAGTGTGGATATGAATGATCCACACCCAATTTGAAGTTTAATCAACAAACATCATACACCAGACAATTGATTTGGAATCGAACAATTAACATAAACCAACAGACAGATCACAGAAACCAACAGAGAGATTGCGGTTTAGGATTGAACCATTACATCAAACTGAGTAGAATTAACAGCTTGTGCGAGAGAGAGAAAGGAGAGTTACCCTTGTAGTCCACGCTCTCTATACCACGTTGGTATAGAGGGCCTTCAATCAGCTTCAGAACAGAACGAGCTCAAATCCTGGATTGAGTAGCTTGGCAATTTCAAGTACGCGCGTGTGTTGAATGGACTTGGGACCTGGAACAGGGAAAGCATTGGCAATTTGGGGAAGAATTGAGAGGAACAGTTGGAGAGAGTGGTCGTTGTTTTGGTATAGAGAAATAGAGCGCTCGGAGGATTGAAGGGGATTAGGTCGCCGACAAGTTGGTTTAGGGAGAGAAGATGGTCATTGGGTTTCTAGTGAGGAAGGGGATTGAGGTTTGGTGTTGATTTTGGTTGAGAGGGATTGGGGAGGTAGAGAGAACTGGTGGAAGCGATTGAGGGGAACAGGAGCGCCGCTTGGTTTTAAGATCGGAGAAGAAGGGGATTAAGGTAGGGGGAAGTAGAACGTTGATGGAGATTGAGGCTTGGTGTTTAATTTGTTGAGAGGGAGGATGGTTGAAGAAGATGACCTATGGGGAGAAATGGTGATTTGCGTTTAGAGAGAGAAAAGAGAGAGAGAGAGAGAGAGAGGGCTTTTGCGTTTAGAGAGAGAGAGGAATGAGCCGTGCCTCCTTCGCAAATGAGAGAAAGCTTCTATTTAACCGTAGCTTGGGAAAATAATTTAATGTGTCGTACGACCTTCTGAATCAATTTTCCAAGCTTCAAGATGTCGCACGACTGGCTACGCCTATAACTGTTTCTGGCGCCAAAACCTGCTTCTGGAACATTCCGAGTTAATTCTTTAAAAGCCCAAAGAATTTAATTCCCTGTAGGTCCTTCTGTACATAAAAATGACTTAAAAGCACTTCCTTCGCCGAAAACTTATAAAAAGTTCCCGGGAGTCTCGGAATGGACCGAGAATTTACCAAAATACCCCTAGTGCAATTTTATCATATTAAAATGCACCTAAAAAGGGTACGCGAATTGGATTGGCGTACTTACATAGCCCCTCGGCAACGTCACTTATGAAAGAAGTGAGGTTGTCGATAAAAAGGACCCAATCCCAATGAGCGGCTGGGGGATAAGATAGAGGGCTGGACAATGACTGGTGAGATCGGATGGCTGGACCTCTGGAGAAAGGATTCCTACGTATCCCTGGAGAGAATTAATCCAAATCGTAGTTCAGAGAACAGGTGAGAGCGTACGGCGTCTCAAACCAAAATGAAAATGACATGAGATATACGGTGTCTCGAACCGACTTGAAAATGTTATGAGACCTACGGTGTCTCGAATCGATTTGAAAATAATGTGAGACCTACGGTGTCTCGAACCAATTTTGAAAGTAGTGCGAGATCTACGATGTCTCGAACCGCTTTTGAAAGTAACGCGAGACCTACGGTGTCTCGAACCGATTTGAAAATATTATGAGACCTACGGTGTCTCGAACCAATTTGGAAATGACATGAGACATATGGTGTCTCGAACCGACTTGAAAATGTTATGAGACCTACGGTGTCTCAAACCGATTTGAAAATAACGCGAGACCTACGGTGTCTCGAACCGATTTTGAAAGTAATGCGAGATCTACGGTGTCTCGAACCGCTTTTGAAAGTAACTCGAGACCTACGGCGTCTCGACCCGAATTGAAAATATTATGAGACCTACGGTGTCTCGAACCGATTTGAAAATGACATGAGACATACGGTGTCTCAAACCGACTTGAAAATGTTGTGAGACCTACGGTGTCTCGAACTGATTTGAAAGTGTTGTGAGACCTACGGTGTCTCAAACCGATTTGAAAGTAATGTGAGACCTACGGTGTCTCGAACCGATTTTGAAAAGAAGACATGAGGATCTGAAGCTTGAAAGAAATATGCGTTCATACCTGTGCTGTGTTCACCTGTGGCTGTCGGAGGGTCTTAGACTACCATTGATGTTGGTGATGGAGAGTTGTAGCTGCCGGAGGGTCTCGTGCTACTGCTTGATGGGAGGTAGTTGTTAAGGGTCTCATGCTACCATTGATTCTGCTGGGGATAGGTGTAGCTGCCGGAGGGTCTGATGCTATCGTTTCTGGGGAGACTGACAGATGCGGACTCTTTGTCTTGGTTTATCATGCAGAGTAGGCTTTTGAAGTTGCCGATACTAGTGAGCCTTATTGCTTGGATACTTGGGCAGCTGGAGTTCTTTTTTTTTTTGACAAGCGTTGCTTGGGGATGAGGCAGCTAAGGTTCTTTCAGATGATGCTGATGAGTCCAGGCCTGACGAAGATAATAAAGGCGGGGCCTGCCACCTGCAGGATTTGGAATCCTTGTCCAAAATTGTGATTTGAGGGGCAATCCCCACGATCAGATTATGATCACTTGATTATTGCACCCTGCAGGGGGAAAACACAACACTCTAGGCAATTTGCATTTTATTTAACCTTTTGCTTATGCATTATTAATCTTTTGTTGCACAAGTCCATCTCAGCTGGGGATGGAAGGGAAGTGGGGTTTTTGCACGGCTTGACGAGCGGATATGCATGTAGCCATTATGCTATGTTGGATTGTGTATGGAACGAATGTGTTTATGATGGGGTGGACCCTCTCCCATGAGGTGGGAAAATATATGAGTGATGGATGATATGATGTAGCTTAGGCAAGTCGGGGACGCTTTCGGGAGTACAGATTGCAGCAGGTCCATTGCTGGTGAGGACAAAGTGTATCGCGCGCCTGAGGCAGCAAGAAGCAGAGAATGTGATGAGAATGATCCCGGCTTGGCAAAGCCCCAGTTGACAGTGCAAAGCAAACTTGGAGGGAAACCTGGTAAGGAGAGCCTGAGGGATACCTTAACCAAAGCCCCATCTTGAGGAAATTCCATGCAGCTTCATCGCAGACAGAGTCATCTTGTGGCCAAAGAGGCAACTCATCATTTCAAACCGCAGTCAATCAGTCGCTGGACAAGACTCGGAAATGTTTACGTGCAGGGGCACATCCTTCGAGGGTGGGAATGGATCCCGAATTTGTGTATGACACTCTCGCTTTTGGGTTTGACTCTTTTGGGAGAGTATAAGCATCACAAGGTGTGGAAAAGTGTATGGAAGCCCCTGCTGACCGAAACAGTGTTTGGCTCTATCTTCCTATAATGTAGAAAGAGAAGACTTGTCGAGACACTTGAAAACTTGTCTTATTCATGATGATCACAAAGCTGCTTAAAACCCTTTATTGATGTTTGGGTTATTCAACCACTAAAGCCGATATGAACAAATATTTCGATTAATCCCGAGGAGAAAACCAACTGATATCGAGAATCAAATTCGGAAGGATGGAAAGTGTATAGGGACGGCCCTTGCTGAGACCAGATTTTCTGAGATTTGTTTGTGATTTCGACCGGACCAGTTATGGTTGCCTACGTTCCCCTCCTTGGGAGGAGCTCAGGTCACCGTAGTTCGGGCTTATCCCGAATGAAGAGAATGAACATTGGAATTCGAGGATCTGAGGACCTTTGAGGATTTTGAGAATTGAAAGAACATGTCCTCTTGGAGTGTCGATGGGAGACACAGATGTGAAGCCCCAGTGGGACGTCCACGGCAAGTGTTTTCGGAGGAGAAAATGAAATATGCTCACATGAAACGTCGAATGAGCGGGTGGAATTTGCACAATCTTCGGTTGGTGGTCTGAAACTGCTATCCGGTAGGAACTGCGACTGGGTTTCAGGGTTACGATCGGCCCTTGGGTGATTTAGGATATCATGACCTCTTAAGGTGAGAGGTCGGCTGGGCTTTTTGCTGGCTGAACCTCTAAAGATGGGAGGTTGGCTTTTGGGTATGTGTTTGGGATTTCTATGGCAAGGAAATCTGTGGTTGCATCTTTTATTGCCTCTAAGAATGAGAGGTCAAATTTGGCTTTGCCAAGGTCAAAGGTAATGGTAATGGAAATATCCTCTAAAAATGAGAGGATGGCTTGGGATCGGTTAGAGGTAATGGTGAGGGGACATCCATGCTGTCTTTTTATTCACTCTGAGACTCCTCTTGAGTAACGACCGGATCCTTTGACTTTTACTTTTGAGAGGATCGCTGGGGACTAGGCTCTCTTTCTTTCCTTTTTATTATTCTCTTTTTTTTTGTATTTTTGTCTCTCTCTTTTTCAATTTTGTTTTTGAGAGGAGAATTTCAGCTAGTCCCCAGGATGGATCATTGCTTTCCGTCGTTCTTGAGCTTGGAAATGGTTGATCTTCTTTTGAATCATGGGAGCCCCAAGGATAGTCCCTCTTCTTGTGGAGATGGTTAGACGGGTTTCAAAACGTGTCGATCTTGAAATGAAGGGATATTGTTTAGTGAGGGTGAGGTAATGGTTTCCCTAGGGGTGGAAAGTTTCAGCTGCAGCCCCTACCGGATAGTCTGAACGAGATTGAGTCTTCATTTGCTTGCTTATGTTTACTCTGAGAAGGATTCATGCAAATTCATCGAGCAACGAGATGGTGAGAGCGAAGGAAGATATGTGAGCACAGGAGATGCGAGATGGGGAGTTGGTGTTGGGTATGCATGTTTTAACCCTCCTATTTTGTATTAGATTTGATTGATACCGTAACCTCCTGTCTATTTTAAGGACTTTAGGACCCTATGTAATGAAGCTTAGACTTCAATTTTTTAGCTAAGTCCATTTTATAGAATAGGTTAAAATTAGGCTTGAAGACTGGCTCAAGAATCATTGGATCTAAGGATTACAGTTCTGAGGTTTCAAAACCGCCTATCAAGGAACCGCTTGGCAGAACCGCTTGTAGCCTAACTGCCTTGTGATCCCCTCTTTTGAAACCGCTTGTATCCCAAAGTGCAAACCTGTAAGTGCTCCAATTTGAGCTTGTTAGTATTTTCGTTAGAAAATTAACGAAAGTTTTAACATTCCTAACAATTACTAACATTCCTAACTTTTCTAACAAAGTGAGGGCAAAATGGGCATTGCTATTTAAAGATAAACCTTCAAAGGAATCTTAAAAAGCAAAAGAATTAAGAAAATCCCGAAACAGCAAGTTGAAAAACAGTTTCTGTTGGAATTTTTGAATTATATTCCTTGTGTCCAAAGCCTGGAGCAACATTTAATGAACAGTGCACGCCATCAACCCCATCCGCGCGGATACCTTTGTATTTTTCAGAGGGCTATAAATTGAGCCCTTCAGTCACAGAAAAAAAAGAGAGAACAACAACACAATTCACAGCATTTGGCGAAAATACTTGAGAAAACAGTGAGAATTCCCTAGAATTGTCACCTTTTTCTCTTGAATCTTCCCAACTTTCACTCACTCAAATCAAATCCACTCATTCTCAAGTTCAAACACAAACACAAAAACACAAGGAAGATAGGTATAACCTCCCTCTCCTTGCCCTAAATTCTCTCATCTATGCATGCATTTTCAAGCTACAAAATGTAGTTCATTCATCTTCTTGTCTTAGATCCAAGAAGATCACCATGGAAGTTCATCTCCATGGATGATCTTCTACAAGGATCAACATTATTTTCAAAGTGTTCTTACTTTCTTGCAAAGAAAACACATTTTCAAAACCCTAAAAACCATTTTCAAGCACCAAATCTTGGTTTCAAAGGATAAAATTCCCCTTCCCAAGCAAATGAAGTGCTTAGTCCTAATGTACCCCAAGGATGGTTTGGTATAGTTGATTCACCACTAAAATGTCAAGTGATCACTAATCAAAACCTAGGGAAATGGGGACAAGCATGGATGCCAAACCCCCTTTAAAACCACATTTTCTTTCTTGAGAAGTTGCTGTCCAGTAGCAATTTTCTAAGGCCCCAGTCCATGGTCTAAATTTTTGGACACAGATAAACTTGTAATTTGGTGTTGACACCAAAACACTTTTTGTAGCCAACATCCAGAGCTTTCCAGAAATATTTTTACTTTATTTTTTTCGTGTGTAAAACTCCCTTTTTCAAATTTTCTTTTGAAGGTCAGATCACCAGTTTCTGGGAGTCCAGATCTCATATCTGAGATTTCCAAAAGGTTTTGACCCCTCAAATATTCTCCAAAATGGAAAATTCCTTCGCATAAATCTTATTTAAGGTGTCTGGAACAACTTTTATTCTCTGAGTTTATCCAGATTATGAATTTTTAAGGCCCTTGAATCCATTTCAAAATCAAGTGTCCACTGCCTTTTTCATTCTGGCAGAAGTGCTCTTCAACTTCCAAAAATCTTTTGAGCACCAAAACTCTACCCAAAAATCATACCAAAAATCATGGAATCTGACCAAAGTCTAATAAAGAATTCCCAATTTTTACTTTTCTGAGTTTCAACTTATTTTGGCCAAAACACACACACACACACACAAATGATTTTCAGCTTGGAAGACTCGTTTTACGAGGCATTCCGGGTGCACACTAAGTCCTTCCCGGCATGTAACATGACCTCCGAACCCAAATCTCTAATCTCGGGCATTTTTTTCAAAGTTTTGGCCCTTAAAACAAAAATGGCGTGGCGACTCCGTCTTTTTCCGGTTTTATTTGGTTTTTTCAAAGAAACGCAAAAAATCGAATTTTTCCCGCGAAATGGCAACATCATCACTGCGACTACTGGGACTAGCTTTTTCTAAAAAAAATGATATTTGGTATATTGGTGGAAACCATTAAACTTCCCGTTATCGCCTCCTAACACGAGTCGGGGATAAATTGTGGTTTAACAATCCCACGTACCGGTATCACCGTTTTCAAAAAAAAAGATAAAGCTTTTGAGGGTCAAGCTTCCGTCCTGGCTTTAAAGATCATTTGTGTGTGTGTGTTGATTTTTGCACATTTTCGTGTTGTTTTGGCCGCCTCGGAAAAAGTCAAAATTTTGACTGTCGGAATCGTGTCCCTAACTGTCGGAATTCTTGTGCTTATATGCTTATGTGTTCATCAAATTTTAAAAAAAAAAAATTCAAAAAAAAAACTTTCAAAAAAAATTTTCAAAAAAAAAGAAGAAAATTTTCAAAAAAAAAAATCATGCATCATATTTTTAAGACACATAAAAAATTTCTATTTTACTCAGAAAAAGAAGATAGACTGCTCGCACACTACGCGCACGTGACCGTACACTGCACACTACGTCCCTAACCCGGGGAAATCCTTGTCGCGGCCCGTTTGGTCTTATTACACCTCTCGGTGCAAGCACAGGACTACCCAAACATCCCATGGAGCCTCGTGTCGACCATGCACTTGTCCGTGACACACTTTGTCCGAGACCCGCTGGTTTTTAGTTTGGTCTCAGCGTCATGCCCCGTCTCGTGTATAGACCTTTCCTTTCAAGCCTTTGTCGGCATACCGACTCAATATCTTTCGGGACCCTAATCGCCGAAGTTCGCCGGTTTTCCGCCGCACTTTGACCAAGATATTGACCGGCGCCTTGACTTCGGCTCGACCGGCACAAATTATACACCGACTCCCAGATGACACCGAGTCATCAAGGATTAATGATTATTCCATGCCTAATTACGGCCTAACCGACGACAAGTCAAGATCAATGCGGACGTTCATCACCCAAATCATGCCGACTTTTTGTCGAGCTCCTGACATGATCTTGACTTTGACGTCGCCTTGTCCGTAATTTACATCGAATGCTCGTTAAGACTCGATTACCCGCCGACTTTTAGGATCGTTTTTCTTTCGGGCCGTGGGACCCGCTTGCCCTATAGGACCTCGCCCGGGCCGTCCACCCCGGGAGGTCGAAATACGGGTGGAATACGAGGGGCTTATAGACGTAGTGACGGGGCCCACTGATCCAGATCCAGAGTATTTTGCGAAAAGAAGAGCAATCTTTTCCAACCGATTAGGTTAATAAAACATGTTTTAAGTAAACGTGAACAAATAATCGCATGTTGCATGAGCCCAAAGCCCAAACACCTACCCTCCTTCATTCCCTGCACATCCGAACCCTCGTGCCTTTTCCCCGCAGCCTCCTCACAAAGGTTGGTTCCGACACCGGGTCATCGTTTGATTAGTTGGGAAGAATCAAGCGTGTCATCGCCTTCACCGTTTGTTCCGACTCCGGTTTCGTAATGTCCGCGTCGCCCGGCAACGATAGGGATAACGTCACTCCGTCCTCCAAAATCCCTCGATGCACTCGCATTGGATCCAGCTTGGTAGAACAGATGAGACTTCGACATGAGGCTCAAATTAGCGACCTTCCGGAGGTTGTCGCAAGTCATGGTTTGACTATCAAGTCTCAATTCCGATGGCACTTTTACCGCAAAGAAGGAAGAGGGTTCTCCTCCTCTTCTTAATCGTCCCGCATACATCAAGATGCTACCCCAAGATTCCTATGTCTCCACCGCCGGACTCCCGCCCGTCGACTTACAGTGGCAACCGGCCCCCAAACAGCAGCCAAGGATGAAAGAGTTCGGCATACCGTCGGTTATCCCCTCTCAAAGTGATGATCCCGCAAATATCGGCTCGGGTGATGAAGATCGTGAAACAGCTTGAAGAAATATGGTCGCCCATCAAAGCCCCGGGAGGAACGCTGCAATGCATACAGCAAGCTCGGATTGAAGAGGCCACACGCCACTTCGGGACATTAACAATCTCCCAACCGACCGGGGCTACCTTGAAGGACAAGCATGTGCCTCGCTCCCGGATCCTAATACCTCTCATTATCCGAGCAGAGTCCAACCATTCGCTTCCGGATGAGCCCAACAAAGAAATCTCCCCTGACTAGTTCAACTCAAAGTCATTCCAAAGACCGCCAACCCGAGATCCCAAATCCGCCACCACCGTAGAACACATTTGGTGGGATATCTCGTGGATCGTCCCGACCGCCTTGAAAGGGATTATCGTGGATCGGATACACGAGGACCGTCCTCCTAAGAAGAAGAAAATTTCCTCCCAAAGAAGAATTGAAGGAGAGATTCGAGGCCGGTGATACTAGTGTGGGTACGCTCGGGAGCCATCTGGGATTTGATTATTATGTACTCTACTCCAGCCGCCTTCCCCAAAGCAAACAGGGGTAGAAGAGCCGAAAAGCCTTGCCAACGATAGAGTTGAGACCTTCGGATACCGGATCACTTCGAACGTAAGTCTAACCCCCTGGGTCGCCAAGGTTCGCTTTGTCCAGCCTCCCGAGTATACACCGACGAAGAAAACCAACGCCGCCTGGGCGCTCCCACTCAATCAACATGTTGACCGGAGATGGCAACCGCCACAAAAGGCCTCGGCATAACCTGTGGGCTTCAAAGAAAGGTTCTGCCTTGCAAGAAAAAGGCACGAAGTGACCGGCTCAATGACTCTCTATCCCGAGACAAGGACCAAATCTATGATCCCCGCCTATATGGCAGCATGATCACCTTCTGCAACGAAGATTTGCCAAGAGATGTCTCCCAACACAATGAATCTTTGTACATCACCATTAAGCTCAACACCGTATCGCTCCCTGGAGTATTGGTGGACAACGGATCAGCCGTTAATGTCCTCCCCCTCAGTATGATGCGGGCCCTACGCATCAATGAAAGGCACATGATCGCATCTACCCGGTCAGTCAAGGCATATGATGGCACGTCCCGTCCCATCTTGGGGACGGTGGTTCTGGAACTCTGGTATGAAACCCAAATGGTGCCAGCAAAGTTCCATGTAATGGATATCCCCTCCGAGTTCACAGCCCTATTAGGGTGCCCTTGGTTGCATCACATGAAAGCCATAGCTTCCACTCTCCACCAATGAGTCAAATTCATTAACCGACAAGGGGACCTTGAAGTCATAAGGGGCGACAGTTTCCTCATAGGGAACGAAGCAGAGACCGTAGCTAAGCATGCTCTTAGCCAGACACCGGGGCTACCTCCTCCGAGTCGACCAAGGGACTATCGGGGCAAGTCTCGTCAGAATCCCCCAGAATCCGGTGATGCCAACTATGTCAACGCACTCAAGCGAGCAGACTCCGAAGAAGTTCGATTCATCAAATTCAATTGTCATTTCCAACATTTGGAGGCATACTGGAGGGAAACATTGAACACCGCCATGATACAGGCACACAAACCCCCGGTCCCTAATCCGAGCTTCGTCACCATTCTTCAAACCTACTCTCTGACCCTGCCAAGCCAGGAAATTTTCATGATAAAGATCGACAAGCATCGTCATACCCAACTCGAATCTATGAACGTCGTATGGGACGTCCTCCTTGCTGAACTGCCTGCTAAGCCTTTCCGCTCGAGTATGGGACATGAGATTTTTCCAAAGAAGACACCGAGACGCAATACGCCCTTACATCCGGATTGAGCGGTCGATTGTGACGAGATAGAAATCCCTGTGATTGAGGAAGATCCCTACATCCACATGCTCGCCGTTTCGGACGCCAAACACAATTGATTCTGGTTCATACAAAGAGATGATAGCAACGACTGAGGAAGGAGGACAGAAACGAGACAGCCCCCGAGTCATGAGGCCTCTGACAGCAATGCCGCTAAAGAATTGGGAAACTCTCTCAGGCCCGTCCGCGACCAAAGAAGAAATGATCACCAAACTTGGATTGATCTCCCATCCCTTTGTGTCAACCTAGGAAGAGTCCTCCGAGTCTCTCATTGTTAAGGTCGAGTCTCTAGGTTCGTCCGATGGCCTTACGCCTAAAGACTACGAGTCTGTAGCAGATGCTGTACTTCCTTTTCGTTCCTAATGAAATGATGAACCTTTCTGAGTATCCCTTGATTGCCACTTTAACTAATGATGAATTAATTAATAAAAAAAACTTAATAATAATTCATTAGATAAAGAAGCGGACACATTAAACAACAAAAAAAAAAATCAAACAAAAATCTCTTTAAGCAGGTTGTCCGGAAAGAGGAAAATTGAGCCCAAGCTGCCGAAGAGGTTTTGACAAGTGTGAATTTGGGAACGG
Source organism: Adenophora triphylla var. japonica (assembly GCA_022495995.1). Lineage (NCBI taxonomy): Eukaryota > Viridiplantae > Streptophyta > Magnoliopsida > Asterales > Campanulaceae > Adenophora > Adenophora triphylla. The sequence continues at coordinate 56,267 of JAFEMH010006543.1, forward strand.
CAGAAGAGCCTAAAGAGACGCAGATTGGTAATCTCTTCAAAGGAACTGAAAAGGATGCCCTACAGCAATCCTACAAAATCCTCAAGAAAGTAGCCCTCTTCATCAAAGAGAACATCATATGCAGATACGGGTTGCCAGCCGAAATCATCTCAGATAATGGATCCCACTTCGAAGGGGAATGCGACAGGCTGCTGGCAGAACTCAGAATAACCCGTCACAAGTCATCTCCTTACGGGCCCCAAACCAACGGAGCCGTCGAGGCAGCAAACAAGACTTTGGAAAACATCATCCGGAAAATGGCTGTCCAAGGCAAAGATTGGCCCGAGAAGCTACACCTGGCACTCTGGGGCTACAGAACATCAGTCAGAACGGCAACTGGGGAAACACCATTCGCCCTCACATACGGAATGGAAGCCGTGCTCCCAATCGAATTGGAAATCCCCTCACTCCGTGTGCTGTTGGAAAGCCAGATCAACGAGGTCGAATGGCTCCAAAGTCGCCATGATGAATTGGCCCTACTAGATGAGTGACGATTGAAAGCAATGGAACACATCCGAGCCTACCAAGGAAGAATGGCCAGAGCCTTTGACAAGAAAGTAAAGCATCGGGAGATCCGAGAAGGGGATCTCATTTTGAAAGAAAAGCCCCCAGTCCGTATCAACCCCCTCGGCAAATGGGAGCCTGTCTGGGTCGGGCCATACGTCGTCCAGAAGATCTTCTCCGGAGGAGCCATGCAACTTGCAGACCTCGACGGAAATCCCTTTGTACACCCAGTGAATGGTGACAAGCTGCGCAGATACTACGCGTAAAAAAAAGAAACAAAAAAAAAGAGTGCTAAAAGAGTAATACCCAACTAGGTTGAAAACCCGAAGAGGGCGGCCTAGGTAAAAAACAGGGTTGCACAAAAAAAAAACATAAACAAACAAAAAAAAAACAAACAAAAAACAAACAAAAAAAAAACAAACAAAAAACAAAAAAAAATCGACCGGGTTGAACTACGAAGACCTGAGCTCCTCAAAATGAGGGGAACGTAGGCAGCCGGAAACGGTTCGGTCTAAAACACAAATAAAAGTCATACTTTGACATCAATACACTGATCAGACCATGAAAGCGTCTCGAAAAACTCTGAAGCAATTTAAATATTCATTACAAGTTAAAAACTTTTTGATGAGTCTAAGCCCGATTCATTTCTACAACTGGCAACCTGCTAAAAAAATTAAGATACATAATCAAACTAATGTGTCTGCCATGACAAGAAAGGGATACTCGGAAACCTCAGAGTCACTCCATGCCACTCGAACTGGCCTCTCCCCTCTTCTTCCCCCTTCGAGTCTTCTTCTTCTGAACAGAAAAAATGTCGGTCTTCCTCCTACCAAGCTCTGGTATAGGAACAGGATCTATCAAACCAGCCTCTGTCAGGGCCTTAGTAGCCCTAGCGTTATCTCTCATCTCATGTAGCCGGGCTGGTAAAGTAGGATTCCTCCTCTCTTGTCTCTTGACATAAGCCTCATAGTCGGTCACAGCGTCTCCGCTCCTGTCATGAGGGTTGGCCCTCGCCTCGGCCCTCCTCCTCTCGGAAACTGTCAGGTCCTCCGTACCCACAATGGCCTCACGCCGCCTCAAAATAGCCATCTGAGTCTCTCCAAAATACCTCTCGTACCAATCCAGATACCAAGTGGTCAAGAACACAGGTCTCGGACGCCTGAGGATAACCCGAGGAGGAAATACGTCATACCTCCATGCTCGGGAAAGAAAGGAAAACACCGAAGGATCATCCATAGAAACAGGAGCCACCACCCTGGTGGCTATATCATCAAAGTCCTCCAAAGGAACCTGCTGCAAGCCGAACTGTCTCAGAACCAAGGACGGAATATAGAAGCTGGACTGAGAAAGCCCCTAAGCATGACCACATGAGACCCGTCCCGAAGCACTCTGCGAGTCTCCACCCGCCAACAAGGCACTCGACCATCTGATATCTTCTCGTCCGGCGACCAGCCATCCAACGCTCCCATGAGCCCCGATCATCAAAATCTACAAAGAACCCTCTCCCGGCGAATGTCCAAGGCTTGATCATATCAGGAGTTTCCCGAAGAATCCCCAAGCGCTCCATCGGCCACGAGATTCAAGAGGAACGGGCTGCCCCCGCGCATATACCGCCTCCCGTAGCCCCTATCGAGAGCATGGAAAGTCTCCCCCAAGATCAAAGGTACAACATCTCTGCCCAAGCGACAATGAACGACTACATCCAGCAGAGACTGATGACAGATCCCGAAAGAATAGACCATGAACAAGGTCCCGAACATGCAAAGTGCAAAGGCATCCCAATAGGCATCGTCAAGCAAGCCTAAGCCCCTAAACCTATCAGGGAGACCGAAAATATCAAAATGATCGGGACCACAGATCATACCTTGCGCTTCCTCCGGGGAAAGATGAAGAAGGTTACACAATCTGTCAACGAAAGAAGCCCCTCCGGGCAAAGGAACCACTATCTCTTCCACCTCCGGACCACCAAGCAAGGCCCAAAATTCTTCGACGGTCGGGACCATCTCGTTGAAGGAAAGGCAAAAGACATGCCTTCTAGTGTCCCAAAATGAGGAAGAAGCTCTCAAAAGCTCATAATCCGGAACCAATTCCTTGAGAGACCATAAGCACCTCACCTTATACCTTTCTTCAAAGAAGGACCTCCTCTCATGCATAATCTCCCGGGACCAATCCTTGAATTTGTTAAAAAATGACATTTGGGATTCTTGGGACAATTTTGATGGAGCTTTTCTATGGTTTTCCATGGATTTTCTCTCTTTCTCCCCGAAAATGGCTGTTTGAACTGGAGGTTGAAGAGGATACTTGAATTTGAAATAAAGCAAAACCAGATCTGAAGCAAAATCAAAGGACAGTGTCAGATTCCTGTCCCATCCGCGCGGACATGTTTGTTCTCCATTAGAAAAATGCACTTGAGTCCAAGCTCCGAACCAAAGAGAGGAATATTCCGTCCCGGTTGCTCGAAACCTGTGCAAAAAAACCTCCCCAAACCAGTCCATATACCAAACACTAACACCCTTGCCAAAAAATCAAGGCTCATGCAACATTGCATTCATACTGCATTGCATTTATAAAATAAAATCCTAAATTATTACATCCAAAAAAAAAAAAAAGAAGGAGTGTGCATAAAAAAAAAACAAAAAAAAGGGGTAACAATAATCCTAAATTATTACATTCCAAAAAAAAGAAGAAGGAGTGTGCATAAAAAAAAACAAAAAAAAAGTAGGTAACAATAATCCTAAATTATTACATCCAAAAAAAAAAGCAAAAAAAAATGTGCATGAAAAAAGCTGTATCTGTACAAATCTCAAATCTCAGAAATCAACTCAATCTCAAGTAATCAATCGGAGTCCCCAGCGGTCGACGTCTGCCCCCGGTCCCTCTTGCGGCTCGGGCCCGCCTCCTCAGGAGCCATGAAGATCTCAGGCTCAGAATCATCGTCCTCGTCCCCGGAAGGAGGCTCATCAGGATCAACCGGCACGCTCTGATAGGGCAAGCCAAGATCTGCGAAGAAATCATATCCGAAGGTGAAGGCGTCAGACTCCTGGACGTGCGAAGAAGATCCACCATGCTGCCAGACGTGTCCCTGCCCGTAAGGATCTCCGAGAATGACGTGGTCCGAAGGTAGTACCGCGCGAGGATCAAGGAGAGGAGAAAGAGGAGTCTCGGAAGAAGTCTCTGAAGGAATAGGGGAAGCCTCCCGCCTGACAGGCGCCGGCCGTGGTCGCCTCGCTCTAGCCTGAGGAGCCCCGCAAGCAACCATCCTCCTGATAAATCTCTTAGCCCCGATCACTTGTTTCGTCAGCTTCTCAACGACCACCTCCGAAAACTGCACGAAAGCAAAAGCGTCAGAAACAGTTGAAGCGAAAAATGATGACAGGAAAGAAAAGAAAAGACAAAAGCAAAAAAAAAAAAGAAAGGTGGGAAAGAGAAGCCATACCTTCATACCCGGACGAGGCCGGAAAGCTCGTGGAAGCCGCTCGAGTGAGGATCTGCACCCTCAATCGGACCCCATCCTGGACATATGAAAAATCCGTCCGAGGGTACCGCGGGATCCCAAACCCCTCTCTATCCAGAACCTGGGGCGTCCTCAGCCTCCTCAAAACAAATACTGGATATGGCTCAATCGCCACAAATGCCGAGAAGTGATGGCCGACTCGGTAATCATCCCAGGTCGCAGATCTATCACTCGGGTGCATCATATCGGCGGGAGGCTCCATCGGTGTCAACAAAGGCGAGTTCACGCCATGCTGGCGCGTCACCCTCTCTCCCAGGTAATAGACATCGCAGGTCAGACCTCTCAGAATCCTCCGCTGCACGGTCCAAATCTCAGCGCCCTTCAGCTGCGCCACCTCAAAATGATCCCAGGGGTAGAATATCATCCTCTCATCCGTCTCAGCCTCCGTCAAAGGAAGGCAATCCGCGTATCTGAGAGTCGTACGCCCCCTGGAACTTATCTTCTCCCGGGCATGCTTGGACCAAGAGCGCATGGCCGGATACGCCCCGACGTACTCCGCCGGCTGTCGCCACATCGTGACGTGAAAAAACTCCAGAGCCCATACCTGCGAAAGGAAAAGATCAAATCAATCCAGTGCAAAAGAAAAGTGTGTGCTCAAGAAGAAAGGGAAAGCAAAGAGAAAGCTTATACCTCCAGGGCAAACTCGAAGCAGTACAAGGAGCTCACGGCCTTCCTGCAGGTACCTATCAAGAGCAAAATAAAGCTCTGCCAGCCCGGCTTCTCCCCAAGAGACATCTCCAGCCATCTCCATGTCCTCCAAGGACCTCAGCAAGGCAAAGACTGCCATCCCCTCAGCGTGTCCAAAAAGGGTGCTCGAAAAAGCAAACCATAAGAAGGCCCTAGCAATCTGCTCAGCGCCTATCCTCTCCTCCCCAGCCTCGTAGCTCACAATGGTCTCCACAATCTTCCCATAGACCACGGCATACTCCATCCCCATCCCCTTTTTGGGAATAGGGAAAATCCCAGAAGAGCCTGCAGGTCCGCGTCGCTGTAGCCGTCCCGCCACTCAATGCTGCGTCCATTAAAGGACAGACCCGTGATCGCAGCATAGTCAGAAGGCGTAACCGTAGCCTCGCCCCAGAAGAAGTGAAATGTGTGGGTCGCGTCCCACCAATGTTGCGCCAAAGCAAACATCAGGCCCTTGCTCTTAGGAAACTTGACCAATCCCCTCAAGCACTCAATGAACTCCCAAAGCCCGGTCTCAACAACAATCTGTCTCGGACTCGGCAAAGCTCCTCGGCCCGCATTCGGAAGCCGGTCCCACAAGTCAACTACAGACTCCACCGATCCTCGAGTCTTCATCTTATTCAGCTGCTCCGTCACGTAGTTGTTTCCGCCCTGCAATAAAAAAAAAGAGAGAGAAAATGTCAAAAAAAAAAATTTGCATTTGCATTTGCACAAAAAAAAAAGAAAGCATATACATGCATCATGCAACACAAAGTTTTGAAGAAAATTCGGCAGCATAACGGCATGCAATGAACCTAGCCCCATTTTTCTCTCACAAAAAAGACAGTTTTCAGCAAATCCCAATCAACATTCATACAAAGAGTCAACGGAAGTAAAAACTCCGTCTCATTTTCAAAAAAAAAAATGCATACATGCATATCACTCATTATCAAAAAAAAAAGAGAGAGTTCTACATGCATTCCTACGGAAGTAAAAACTCCGTCCCATTTTCATAAAATAACATGCATTCAATCAACGGGAGGAAAAATCCGTCCCACTTTTCAAAAAAAAAAATCAAATCTTAGACATACATACATTCATATCATCATCATCTCATACATTGCATCATTCTTCAAATTACAATTCTCGAATTTTCGAAAAAAAATATATGGTGAAAATGCCAATTATTTTCCCAAGCAAAATGCACATTTTGGGACACCCACAAATTCATTGCAACATGCATATCATCAAAATCAATATTCAAGTTTCAAAAAAAAAATAATGAAAAAAAAAATCACAATTTTTGAATTTTAACAAAAAAAAAAATGTGGCGAAAATGCCAATTCTTTTCCCAAGCAAAATGCACATTTTGGGATACCCATATACTCATTACAACATGCAAAGCATCAAAATCAAAATCCAAGGCCATGAACATTGCATAATTTTCGAAAAAAAAAAGAAGAGAAAAATCACCCAAAAATCAATTTCAAGCAAAAATCGACAAAGGGATCAAAAGGATTCGAAGAATACCGTTCGGAGACTCGGATCGGTGGCCCAATGTTGCCAAGCATCGGGGTATGGCTCCTCCGCAATCGATTGCGAAAGAGTATAGTGCCTCCTCATTCGGACGAGCTCCAATCGTCTCTCCGCTACCGGGCCACGTCCTTGGCCTTGAAAAGCACCTTCCCCGTGTTCCATTGCTTGAAAATCGAAGAAAAATGGAAGAATTTTGAAGCTCCGTGGGCAACAATGGCGGTTTCTCTCGGTTTCTCTCTCTCAGCTCTCGAAAAGTCAAAAAAGGGACTGAAGGAGAAGAAAGGGCGTTGGCCCTCATTAATACCCTCTGATTCTCAACCCTCTCCGCGCGGACAGGATTGTAAGGGTCAAAATGACCCTTTTGCCCTTTAAAAATCCGGGACTCTGCAGTTTAGTCTCAAACTTGACAAAGTTAACCAAAGTTAACCAAAGTCAACCCCCTTTCATCAAAATCACCTCCGACAGTCAAACGTAAGACTGATTTCCCCGAGAAAGATAACGGAATCCCGTATCTTTCATCAAAATCATCCTCGGCAGTAAAACGTAAGACCGATTTCCCTGAGAAAGATAACGGAACCCCGTTTCTTTCATCAAAATCACCCTCGGCAGTAAAACGTAAGACCGATTTCTCCGGGAAAGTTATCGGAATCCCGTTTCTTTCATCAAAATCATTCCCGACAGTAAAACGTAAGACCGATTCCTCCGAGAAAGTTAACGGAATCCCGTTTCTTTCATCAAAATCATTCCCGGCAGTAAAACATAAGACCGATTTCCCCGAGAAAGATAACGGAACCCCGTTTCTTTCATCAAAATCACCCTCGGCAGTAAAACGTAAGACCGATTTCTCCGAGAAAGTTACCGGAATCCCGTATCTTTCATCAAAATCATCACCGACAGTAAAACGTAAGACCGATCTCCCCGAGAAAGATAACGAGATCCCGTATCTTTCATCAAAATCATCACCGCCAGTAAAACGTAAGACCGATCTCCCCGAGAAAGATAACGAGATCCCGTATCTTTCATCAAAATCATTCCACGGCATTCAAACGTAAGACCGATCTCCCTGAGAAAGATAACGAGATCCCGTATCTTTCATCAAAATCATCAAACGGCAGTCAAACGTAAGTCCGATTTCCCCGAGAAAGATAACGGAATCCCGTTTCTTTCATCAAAATCATTCCCCGGCAGTAAAACGTAAGGCCGATTTCTCCGACGAATACGTTTGATTTTCCCCAGAGAGGCTAACAAAATCCCCAGCAAAGCCAACGGAATCTCGAGTAGATCTCGAACTACGAAAGGGCTTGATTCCCACTAGGGATACGTAGGTAGCCTATCATTAGGTCCAGCCCCTCGACCAAAACGGTCACCCTCTCCTTCGGCAGCAGACAAAGTCCACCGAAAGGCCATTTCACAATCAAGGTCCGAGGCACCTAAAATGCCATCATCAAGGTTCGAGGCACCTAAAATGCCATCATCAAGGTTCGAGGCGCCTAAAACGCCATCATCAAGGTCAGAGGCACCTAAAACGCCATCATCTCCAGGTTGACATCTCAAAATAGTCATCTCCAGGGTCAAAGACCCGAACTACGACTGGCTTGATTCCTCTTAAGGATACGTAGGTAGCCTATCATTAGGTTCAGCCACCAGACCAAAAATGGTCACTCCTATCCCCGGCAGAGCGGATAGCCATCAGACCGAAAATGGTCATTTCTTATCCCCAGCAGAGCGAATATACAATTTCAGCCGAAAATGGTCATCTCTTATCCCCAGCAGAATTTCTCTCCAGCAACCGACTGCAGAACTCGTTCATCAGGTTCGAGGCACCTAAAACGCCATCATCTCCAGGTTGACACCTCAAAATAGTCATTCCAGGGTTAAAGACCCGAACTACGGCCGGCTTGATTCCCACTCGGAATACGTAGGTAGCCTATTAAATAGGTTCAGTCGCTCGATCACTTGATCATCCTGCCAAATATGGAGCCTTACTCTTATCGACGACCCTGCTTCCTTCGAAAGCGCCGTCGCCGAGGGGCTACTATAAGTGCTCCAATTTGAGCTTGTTAGTATTTTCGTTAGAAAATTAACGAAAGTTTTAACATTCCTAACAATTACTAACATTCCTAACTTTTCTAACAATGTGAGGGCAAAATGGGCATTGCTATTTAAAGATAAACCTTCAAAGGAATCTCAAAAAGCAAAAGAATTAAGAAAATCCCGAAACAGCAAGTTGAAAAACAGTTTCTGTTGGAATTTTTGAATTATATTCCTTGTGTCCAAAACCTGGAGCAGCATTTAATGAACAGTGCACGCCATCAACCCCATCCGCGCGGATACCTTTGTATTTTTCAGAGGGCTATAAATTGAGCCCTTCAGTCACAGAAAAAAAAGAGAGAACAACAACACAATTCACAGCATTTGGCGAAAATACTTGAGAAAACAGTGAGAATTCCCTAGAATTGTCACCTTTTTCTCTTGAATCTTCCCAACTTTCACTCACTCAAATCAAATCCACTCATTCTCAAGTTCAAACACAAACACAAAAACACAAGGAAGATAGGTATAACCTCCCTCTCCTTGCCCTAAATTCTCTCATCTATGCATGCATTTTCAAGCTACAAAATGTAGTTCATTCATCTTCTTGTCTTAGATCCAAGAAGATCACCATGGAAGTTCATCTCCATGGATGATCTTCTACAAGGATCAACATTATTTTCAAAGTGTTCTTACTTTCTTTCAAAAAACACACATTTTCAAAACCCTAAAAACCATTTTCAAGCACCAAATCTTGGTTTCAAAGGATAAAATTCCCCTTCCCAAGCAAATGAAGTGCTTAGTCCTAATGTACCCCAAGTATGGTTTGGTATAGTTGATTCACCACTAAAATGTCAAGTGATCACTAATCAAAACCTAGGGAAATGGGGACAAGCATGGATGCCAAACCCCCTTTAAAACCACATTTTCTTTCTTGAGAAGTTGCTGTCCAGTAGCAATTTTCTAAGGCCCCAGTCCATGGTCTAAATTTTTGGACACAGATAAACTTGGAATTTGGTGTTGACTAAAAAACACTTTTTGTAGCCAACATCCAGAGATTTCCAGACATATTTTTACTTTATTTTTTTCGTGATTAAAACTCCCTTTTTCAAATTTTCTTTTAAAGGTCAGATCACCAGTTTCTGGGAGTCCAGATCTCATATATGAGATTTCCAGAAGGTTTTGACCCATCAAATCTTCTTCAAAATGGAAAATTCCTTCGTACAAATCTTATTTAAGGTGTCTGGAACAACTTTCATTCTCTGAGTTTATCCAGATTATGAATTTTTAAGGCCCTTGAATCCATTTCAAAATCAAGTGTCCACTGCCTTTTTCATTCTGGCAGAAGTGCTCTTCAACTTCCAAAAATCTTTTGAGCACCAAAAATCTACCCAAAAATCACACTAAAAATCATGGGATCTGACCAAAGTCTAATAAAGAATTCCCAATTTTTACTTTTCTGAGTTTCAACTTATTTTGGCCAAAACACACACACACAAATGATTTTCAGCTTGGAAGACTCGTTTTACGAGGCATTCCGGGTACACACTAACGTCCTTCCCGGCGTGTAACATGACCTCCGAACCCAAATATCTAATCTCGGGAATTTTTCAAAGTTTTGGCCTTTAAAACAAAAATGGCGTGGCGACTCCGTCTTTTTCTGATTTTATTTGGTTTTTTCAAAGAAACGCAAAAAATCGAATTTTTCCCGCGAAATGGCAACATCATCACAAAACCGCACTCTTGGAAATCCTTCTTCTGGTGGAACTGCTTTCATGTCAAACCGCCTTTTTCAGAACCGCTCCAATGATTGGCTACTTGAAGTGAACCTCTTTTGACCGTTGGAATCCACGTCAGCAATATCAAAAGTCAACTACCATATCTTGAAAAGGTGACAGATGTCCTAACCACCTTGATTGTAGCTGAGGTCTGATCAGCTTTACCTGCATCAACAGTTCCAAAGGACAAAAGTAGTTGCTATGGACCAATGGGATTGCATCAAGGACTGTCCTTACAACAGCTGTATCCAACGGCTAGTTTCTTGATGCTTGGGTATAAATACCCCTAATCTTCACCATTTGAAGATTGCTTGAAAAATTGAGAAATTGCTGTGTTCATGAGAAGTTGAAGCTCTGCCCCGAAATTCATAAGTCCTTTGAGTCTTCATCTTCATACTTCAAGAAATATTCCCCAGCTCAGAAATCAAGCCTTAACACATTCAAGAATCATTGAGCTCTACATCTCTCAGATTTAAAGAGCCTTGATCTTGAACACACACACACACCTCACTTGTTTAAAAACATAGTTTATTCATTTGAGATACACTGGTTATAGTCTAGGATTCGTTCTTCATAGAAAAGATTTTATTGTACTTTGTAATCTCTCAAATACTCAATATAAAATCTCTCTTAGAAATCCAAGACTAACCATCTTGGTAGTGGACGTAGATCGTTTATCGATTGAACCACTCCAAATAGCTTGTTCATATACTTTACTGCATTTATATTTTCTGTGCTTGCTAATTATTTATTTCTGTCTCTGTTTGATCTTTATATAGTTATCCTTATTGTGAAATTGTGTTTGGAGTTAACATTGTCAAAACCTCACTTTTTGCAAACTGCACCTTCTGACAACCGCACTATCAAACCGCTTTGCAAAATCGCCTCTCCCAAAACCGCTTTATAACTTATATATTTCGCTGTGCATTTTACAACTCTACTTGCATTTTCTTACACACTGCAAGAAGTTTTGTAAGCTTAGAGGTTTAGTTTTTAAAGAGGGCGAAAAATTTGTAACAGCTATTCACCCCCCCCCCTCTAGCTGTATTTTCACCCTTGTTGCCACCTTTGGGACCAACAAGTGGTATCAGAGCTAACACATTTTAAAACCACTGTTTTTCAAGCTTAACAGCTTGTGTGCCGATTCGATATGGCAAATACAAAGACAATGACAACTGTTAACTATTCACACATTCCAATTTTGGACGAAGACCACTTCGACATCTGGAAGTGCCGAATGCTTATTCATTTGGAAACCATCGATGAAATGCTAGTGGAATGCGTGATCAATGGCCCGTTAGTTCCAATGAAGGCCAACACAGATGCAACCACTAGTGCAACAATTCCAGAGGTCAAAAAGCCAAAAGAAGAGTGGTCGGATGAAGAGAAGAGATTAGTTTCCTTGGACAGCAAGGCCAGGCACATCATTTCTGGAACCCTCCCCGTATCAATTCTACAGAAAGTGATGTACCTCAAAACCGCAAAGCAAATGTGGGATGCCATTGAGAGCTACCTCGAAGGTGATGACGAATGCAAGGAAAGTAAATTATATGCTGTTGAAAGATCATACAACAACTTCAACAGAAAATCCAACGAAACCTTGCGTCAAACCTACGACCGATATGTTGAGGTAGTTAATGCTTGTAGATCTCTTGGCAAAACTTTAATGGATAAGGAAATCAATATGACTTTCCTATCTGCTTTAGGTTCTAAATGGGTAAATAAGGCTACCTCTTTAGAAGACTCCAAAGTTTTGGGTACTTGGTCGTTAAGTAACTTGTACGCCAATCTTAGAGTTTATGAATTAAAATTAAATCATATTGAAGAGATTGAAGGGAAAACCAAATCGCTATCCATGTCCGTTGTGGAACATGAGGAGAAACCATCTACATCCAATCAAACTGCAGATCCTTCCATATCAACCTCATCACTCATCGAGATGGATGATGATGATTTTGCCATGTTTGTGAAAAGATTTCAAAAATTTAGAAAATCTTCAAAACCTTTCACAAAATCATTTTCAAAAGGCAAACCTCCTGCAACGTTTTCTAAGGTTGTAGATACAAAGAAAAAGAGTGATCTAGTTTGCTACAATTGTAGAAAACCTGGTCACTTTGCATCTGAGTGTCCACAACCTAAATATGAATACATGAAAAAAAAAACCTCTCCTGCGAAATTTTCTCGTCGCAAGGGAATGGTTGCTGAGGAGGAAGAGAATTCCAAGGAATTGGCTACTTGGATTGAAACAGATTCTGATGATGGAAGTGATGATGAAACCGAAGAGGTTAATCTCGCTAATCGCAGACGCTTCCGATGAGTCAGATTCTGAGTCAATCGAGTCGCAAGATATGGAAGAAAAAGAGGTTTCTACAAAACTTCCAAATTTTACATTGGATGATGATATCAAACTTACTCCTAGCATTAAGATAGGAAATTGCTCGTATTCACGTCCCATTTTTCCTCCTACAAATGCTCCACCTTCAAAAACAATTCCAAAGAAGAAAATTTTAAAAAAGGTGGTGGAAGAGGTTTCTCCCATGGAACATGAAAGGATGTTCAAGGAAGCTGAAATGGTGATCCATCAATTCTCTAATCTTAAGAAAGCCTTAAGCTTAGCTCATGATGAACTTAATCTGTACAAGACGGAGAAAACTGTGATGAAGTCCGAAATTTCAAATCTTAAGAACCAAATCAGAAGTATGACTCCTCTTGCTGATCAGAACCGCATTCTTAAAACTAAGGTTGCTGCACTTCAACTCCGGAATGATGACTTGGTAACCCAAATCAACGATCTCCAAAAGATTGTTGATTCGTGGCTCAAGTCTCAATCCACCAAGGATAAAATCATGGACTCCCAAGTTCCTCCTGGAATTAAGGAAGGCTTAGGTTTTGGATCTGAGGAAGAGGAGAAGTGTGCATCCTCGAGTGAAAAGGATGAGGAAATTTTGGAACTAACTAAAGAAATTCCCAAGGGGAAGCATGCTAAAGGAAAGGGTAAGGGATGATAAATTAATTATGTCTACCCAAAAGGAAAGCAATATGGAAAGAATTCTGTGTTGAAACCTAAGGATTCTGTGGAAGCAGCTGAAGAGGAAATGGCTTATGGAATTGGTCGCATACCTGCTCCAACCGCTCCTGGTGGAAAAGGTGGTGCTGCCAACTCCAAGTCTGACCGCGCTTCTTCTTCGACCGCTCCTCCTGCCTTCAAAAGCAGGAATAGCGTTCCCAGGAAATACGTGGTCAAACCAAAGCCTGTTCCCTTTGTATCAGCCGGACTCTTAGCTGGAACCGCTCCTCCCAAACCGCTTCCTTGTCCCAAACCGCATGCAACTCCTAAGAAGAGTAAGGAGTTAGTAAAACCTCATGAAGCTTGTAGCTATTATAAATGTTCTGTGTGTGATGGTTTAGGTCACAAGGCTGCAGAATGCCTTTTGCGGTTCACATCCAATGCCAGGAAGAGTAAACCTCCTTGTCAAGCGAGGTGTGGGTCGTAAAGGGTTGCTAACTTCAGACCCAAGGAATAAAGGAGGACCTCGTTTTTAATGTTTACATTTCGTGTCCTCTCGCTTCATGGCCGGTCACTCCAAGGATAATGAATGGTATCTTGGCAGTCAATGCTCAAGACATATGACTGGAGATAGATCATTACTTGAAGATGTCGTTGAAGCAAGTGGTCCGTCTGTAACCTTTGGTGACAACAACAAAGGCAAGACCATTGGATATGGTGTTATAAGGAGAGGAAACCTAACCATTGAGAAGGTTTCTCTTGTTGAAGGACTCAAGCACAACCTCCTTTCAATTTCTCAATTTTGCGACAAAGGAATGCTTTGCAACTTCACGTCATCAAATTGCTTTATCAAGGATAGCATTTCCGGCGTCACCCTACTCACAGGGATTCGTAAGAGTAATATTTACATTATTGATCTAAATTCTGCATGTAGTATTACTAATCTCGGTTTTGTAGCTAAGAATGTGAGCGAAAATAGTTGGCTATGGCACAAGAGGTTGAGCCACTTGAACTTCAAGTATCTTGCAAAGATTGGTAGGGAAAACCTCGTTCGTGGTTTACCCAAAGTGGCTGACCACCATCCAGAGAAATGCAGTGCATGCCGCCTGTAAGGCCCGCGTCGTCTTTCACCAAAGAAGACCGCTCCATCAACTTCAAGATGCTTACAACTGCTTCACATAGATTTGTTTGGACCCGTAACCACTGCCAAAGATTGGAGGAAATAGATATACCTTAGTGGTGGTGGATGATTACTCAAGATATACGTGGGTTGAGATGATGATTTCCAAAGATGACTGCTATGAGATTCTCACCGCACTTTTTAGACGGCTCCAAACTCAAAAAGAAGATGACATCGTTAGTGTTCGATCAGATAATGGAACAGAATTTAAAAACAACGGTGTTGCTCAGTATTGTGTTGACCATGGGATTGATCACAATTTTTCAACCGCTGGTGTTCCACAACAAAATGGGGTTGTGGAAAGGAAGAATAGGACGTTGATTGAGGCTGGAAAGACAATGATATCTGAAGCGAAGCTATCTCAGTATTTTTGGGCTGAAGCAATCAATACCGCATGCTTCACTCAGAACCGCTCCCTCATCAACAAAACCTACAACAAGACTCCCTATGAGCTTTGGCGAGGAAGAACCCCCAATATTGCATTCTTCAAGATCTTTGGCTGCAAATGTTTTGTCCTCTACAATGGAAGAGAAAATAGAGGTAAATTCGGAGCTAAAGCCGACGAAGGTATTTTTGTTGGGTATGCTAAACATTCAAAATCTTTTCGTGTTTTCAATAAAACTAGTTTAAAAATAGTTGAGTCTGTCCATGTTACTTTTGATGAGCATTCTCTCCTTGAGCCACATTTGGCTCCAAATGTTGCTGATGATTTTGTTGAGCACAATGAACCAGGTGAACCATCTCAAACCGCACCTGAATCTCAACCGCAAAATACAGCACCCTCAACTGAAATTCCCTCAAACCGCACCTTTGAAACCGCACCTGAAGTTCCTACTCCAGATGCAACTCCAAGGGAAGAAGAAGTTGAGAATTCCCCTATCCAACTTATAGAACCTCTTCGTCAACTTACCTTCCATGACTTCGAAGGATCTAACGATGTTCCAATTGAAGATCTTCAAGAAACCTCACCCAACCAGACTTACCCCTGAGGTTCGCGAAGTCGCAGTCACCCCCTCACAAATGTGATTGGTGATCTGCTTTTCCGGTGTTCAAACAAGGAGATCGAATTATGATGAGCATACTTCTCTCTTATCTCAAGTTGAACCCAAGAAGATTGATGAAGCACTCCAAGATTCCAGTTGGGTCGTTGCCATGCAAGAAGAACTCAACCAGTTTGAAAGATGCAAGGTCTGGACTTTGGTGCCTAGACCTCAGGATCAAGGAGTAATAGGAACTAAGTGGGTATTTAGGAATAAGATGGATGAGAATGGAAGCATCACAAGGAATAAAGCAAGGTTGGTTGCACAAGGATATAGGAAAGAAGAAGGAATTGATTATGATGAAACCTTTGCTCCAGTTGCAAGATTGGAAGCTATCAGAATTTTCTTAGCCTACGCCTCTTTCAAGCATTTCAAGTTATATCAAATTGACGTAAAGAGTGCTTTCCTCAACGGCGAACTGCAAGAGACCGTGTATGTTGCCCAACCACCTGGATTTGAAGACTCCAAATTTCCCAATCATGTCTACAAACTCCAGAAAGCTTTGTATGGACTTAAGCAAGATTCAAGGGCATGGTATGAGACTCTTTCTAAATTTTTACTAGAAAAAGGATTTAAACGTGGTAAAATTGATACAACTCTTTTTATTTCCAAATATAATGAGCATACTTTACTTGTTCAAATATATGTCGATGATATTATTTTTGGTTCTACTAATGAGTTACTTTGTAAGCGTTTCGAAAAGCTAATGAAAAGCAAGTTTGAGATGAGCATGATGGGAGAATTAACATTCTTCCTCGAGCTTCAAATCAAGCAATGCGAAGAAGGTATTTTCCTCAGCCAAGCCAAGTACACCAAGGAGTTGATAAAGAAGTTTGGATTAGAAAATGCTAAAGCATATGATACTCCTATGGCCACCGGCAATAAGCTAGATAAGGATCTCAAAGGTAAGAAAGTTGATCGACTTTATATCGAGGTATGATCGGCTCATTACTTTACTTAACCGCTAGTAGGCCGGATATCATGTTTAGTGTCCGTGTATGTGCTCGCTATCGCGCATCCTAGAGAAGCACATCTTATTGCGCCAAGCGTATAATCCGCTATTTATCCGGAACCACTAACCTTGGACTTTGGTATTCCAAAGATTCGAACTTCGATCTTGTAGGTTATTCGTATGCAGATTATGTAGCTTGCACTATTGACAGAAAAGCACTAGTGGTACTTGTCATTTCCTCGGGAATAGACTAGTTGCTTGGGCGGCAAGAAGCAAGCATCGGTTTCAAAGTTGTCAACCACGTAGGCCGAGTACATTGCTGCCGGTAGTTGTTGTCACAAATCCTTTGGATGAAGCAAACAGCTGGTAGACTATGGAATCCATGAAGGGAATTGCCCCATCATGTGTGACAACACTTCAACAATTTCAGTCTCCAACAACCCTGTCATGCATTCTAAGACCAAGCACATAGATATCAAGTATCATTTCCTCAAAGATCATGTGGAGAAGAGGAATATTCATTTAGAGTACGTGGGGACAGACAACCAGATTGCTGATATCCTTACAAAGGCTCTTGACTCCAAGAGATTTTCTTTTCTCAGAGGAGAAATGGGTATGCTTGAACTTAAATAAATTCCATACTTTTTATTTGCTAACTTGTTTGTTGAGTCTAGGTTGAAATTCCTTTTGGAATCAAACCGCTTCTGTTGAACCGCCTGTGCCAAAACCGCAAGATTATCCAACCGCCAGCATGCAAACCGCAAGTTCCAAACCGCTCATGCAGTCTGACCGCTTGGATCAAAACCGCGTTCCAACAAGAAGTAAACTTTGTCTATTTTTTTGCTTATCTTAATTTAAAAAAAAAAAACTGTTCAAATTCCTTTATTTATTTTTTAGTCCTTATTTTTGACATAAGGGTATTTTTGCAAAATGTTTCCCTCAAAGATACAAAATTTTAAGAGCATTTAATGCTAAGGGGACATGAGCATTTAAAGCCTTCATGTCAGCCGTCATAGAGAGAGGTGCAGAAGGTGAAAGGGTGCAACAGTTGGGTTAATTTCAATCATTCCTTCTGAACCAACTGCCTGCCCCGCTTCACCCTATATAAACCTATGTTGGTGAAAACAAACCTTTTCTTCTACCAACTCTGCAACTGTACCTCCTACCAACTCACTTTCTCTCTCTAAAACTCTTCACAAAACCTCCATTTTCAAAACTTTTTCTGTAAATCAATGGCCTCTACTTCAAAAAGACAAAGAGCCTCTACCACTGCTAGGGCAAAGAAACCAGTTCTGGAAATGGTAAACAATTTCTAACCTTAAAGCTTTAATTTTCTGAAATCTGCCATTGATGAACTTGAACAAAACTGTTTGTATCCCTCATGTTCTTCATTATGGTTGATTTTGATCTTGTTTGTTGACTATTTTGCTTAAGAATTGTTGGGTTTTGCTCGGATTTATACATGGATTACATATCTGTTGTTTATTTCATGATTCATCCATGTTTTGAGCTTTGATTTTGTGATTTTCAGTTCAAAACCTTCGAAAACCCACTTTGCATTTTTAGTGATTCTTGATGATTCTGGGTAAAGGATGAGTTTTTAATGTTATATTATTGTTCCCCTTCCCAATGTGATCATTTTGATATGTTATTTGCTCATTTTGGTTAAGTTTCATGTATCTCTGTTCTTGGTGTTCTTGAATGTTCTTGGTGTTCTTCACAAAACCCATGAACTGTTCTTGAAAAATCATATGTTTTGGTTGCCTTGATTCTGAGAAAGTGTTTTTCCAACACTTAGAATATTTTCAACTTTTTCAGAAATTTTGGATTTTATTATGGTTTGAAACCGCTTGTATGCAACCGCTTAGGAATCTTTGTTTCAAACCGCTCCTCACCTATTCAACCTAAACCGCATGTTCTAAAACCGCATTTTCAAATCTTTAGAAACCACATGCTGTTTATTTCCTTTCCAATGTTTTTGAGATTTTACTAAGTATATAGGCTGGAAACCAAGAAATTCCTCTCTAATCACTGCTTGCAGTGTGGGATAAGTTTGGATTACAATGCCACGTACCTAAGTAATTTTGTTCTCAAAGTCCTCATTATTTGTTTAAGTATTCATGGTTTCACTTGGGGTTTGAAATTTTCAAACCGCACCATTGCTCAACCGCTTGGTGCTCAAACCGCATGTGAACTATGAATACACAAATGGATCTAACACTTGAAATTTTATTTTATAGGATCCAACTACCTTCCAACCTGGGTGGGAAGTTAATGAGGAAGAGCTCAAAACTGATGCTCTAGGAAGGGAGTTGCTGAGGAAGTTAAGAGTTTCAGGCATCCTACCTCTTTTCACCAAGAAGCAGAATTTCATCGTGCCATCTTTCGTGGATCAGTTCTTTGCAACCGCTAAGAAGGATTCAAGAGTTCTTGAACAAGGCCAAAAAGTTTCCTGCCTGACCGCTGTAGTTGAAGGCATGAAGCTCTCCATAGACTACATTGACATAAGAAGACTTTTCAGATTTGCTGTTGGTGGAGCTCCCTTAGAGGTTGATCAAGTTATCCAAGATGCTGCTGCTCTCCAAACCGCCAAAGTAGACACCCTGTCTAAGAAGTACAAGAAGATACCCAGAAAGAATTTTGGTGAGCTGATGAACTTTGTAGGTCATCTAGTGGGGAGATCCATTTGTGGAAAGACTGGAAACCACAACAACTTTACATCCCAACAATGGATGTACAGTGCTGCTATCTTTATGGAAATCAAGCTGCACTGGCCAAGAATCCTTTTCTTTGAGATTAAGGATAGCATTGAGACCTATCAGTCCAAGGTCAAAGGTGAAGATCAGAGGTGGAGACCATTCTGCAGAATCTTAACCGCTCTGTTGATGGACTATGAGCACTTAGATGATATGGTCACCAAAAATCCAGAACTTATGGTGGACTGCTCGATGATTGCCTAGGTCTCGCTTGCTTGCCACACTTTCGTATATACAAATGGAGATGTATTGTACAAATCTTTGTATGATGCAGATACCTATCCCTTCAAGGAACCCTATGAGCTCGTAGATCCTACAACCGCTCCTCAAACTAAAGCTACCAAGCGGTCCAGAAGCCCCAAGCAAGAGTTGAACCGCTACCCAAGAGGACCAAGACCGCTCCAAAGATCCAAACCGCCACTGCTGATGATGGAGCTGCAAGCAAAAGGAAGAAATCATCCAAGGAACTCCGAACCTCGAAACCATGCATTTGGTGGATGAAGATGATGAAGAAGAGGAAGATCCAAGTATTCCCAACTTGGTGGCTAGGGCCAAGAAAGCCGAGAGATGAGATGGGTGGTTTGGATGTGGAGGAACAGATGAAGGTTCTCCAAGATAGGATTGCTAGATTGGCCAAGGAGCGCCGAAAAATATCGTGCCAAGGGCAAAACTCCTCAAGCCGGAACCGCCTCAACCCATGAACCGCCTCCGTAAAACCCAACCGCCCCCAACTCCTCAAACTCTCCCGTCCAATCACCTCATCAATCCCCTTCCAAATCCCCATCAAAATCCAAATCCATAACTCCTTCCCCCAACAAAACCGCACAATCTCGTGGGAGAAACCTAAGAGGAAGAAGATGGCGGCCAAAGAAAAACTTCAAGAAATCCAAGCCCGTCCAACCATCACCTTCCCCTCACCTCCCGTAAATTCCCCTCCTCAATCACCTCCTCAAGATTCCCCTTCACCTTCCCCGTAAAATCACTATCACCCCTATCTTCTCAATCCCAATATAACTCACCCCAACATTCCCATTCCATAAATTCCCAACACTCCAACCAAACACCTACCAAATCCCAAGCTTATCAACAATGGCAGTCCAAGCCCTCTCGGACATGCCACATCCAAATCTGTTAGGGATGACCCAACCCCGTCAATTCCTCACCTAAACCGCTCCCATTCCAACACCCCTAACCGCTCCGCATCCATTTCCCTCAAAAGTCCCTAACTCCCCAAGGGTCCCCTCATACTCAAAAGACCCTCCTCCAAAACCTCCTCAAACCCAAACCGTGCCTCGAAACTAACCAAACCCAACCGCCTCCCATACCTTTCCAACCGCCTCACCATCAACCGCTCCTCCTCGAGTACTCCCAGATCCTCCAAACCCTTCATCTGATTCAAGGACAGCTTGTTGTTAACCAAGGCCATGTCATCTCTTTGACCACCTCAAATGAATCCCTCCTTGCCTCCAACCGCGCTTTACAAGCCAAGGTGGATTCTCACTCCCTTGAGCTGGCAACCCTTAAAGCCTCTTTACTTGATGCCATTAAGGGGGAGAGATCTACAGCTATTCCATCCTCCTCCTCAACCGCTCCTTCTGATCAAACCGCTTCCATGATCAAAACCGCTTCTGAAGCCTTTCAGAAATCCCTTGAAGCTGGTTTGGTCAAAGCCTTAGAAGAAAAGGCATCTATTGAGGAGATGAAGAAATCTTTGGATGTTCTTGGAGAGAAACTTTGTACCTCCCTTGATAAAGATTTGGGTAATCTGAGCACCAAATTCCTTGACTTTCTTCAAACCAGATCGTAATTATCTCAAGTTGTCCAAACCGCCTTGGATAATTTGCGTGAAGAAGTATTGGAACAAATTGATCTTTTCAAGGTGGATTCAAAGGTAAATCTGGATACTGTATCAGATACAGTGAAGGCCAAGCTGAACGAGATCCAAGATGATTTCAATGAACGCTTGGACAACCTCAGGGAAGGATTCAACTCCAGACTTGGCTCAACAGTCAATGATCTCAAAACCTCCCTGAAGGTATCTGTGGATTTTGAACCAATGGAACAAGCCATTCAAGCTCAGACTGCTGCTGTTCAGGAGGAAGTGCACACCATCTTCAATTCCCTTTACTCTTCCCTCCATGTTCAGCTAGATACTATCAGAGACAATCTTGTGGAAAACACCAAAGCGGTTGGTACCACAAATTCTACTTCTGCCCACTCTGTTAATGCTTTGAAGAAGCTAGAGTCAACTCTCACCAGAACCGCAGAGGAAGTTAGAAGACTGAGGAAAGCGTTTGCACCAGACCAATCAAGAGCTGGGCCAAGTGGAGCTGATCATGAAGTTAACAAGCCGCCCCAGCAGTAAATCGCTTTTCCTTTTTTTTTTTTGAACCGCTTGTGTATGTTGGACCGCACACTCCTTGTATTTTCTTTGTCCAACTTACCTTGTTTTGTTTTTGTAACCTTGTAATTTTCCTTCATTCCTGTACTTGTAATCATCTTAGGAATTAATGGAAATTGCATCATGGTTCCAAAACTTTGTTCTCATCAAACTGCTTGTTTGTAGAACAATGAAACCGCTTATGGTTTTAAACCTCATTCAAATATTTTTCAACTTAAAAATCACTATTTTGAATTGATGTTTAAACATTCAGTTTAAACCGCACTTTGAACTTAAACTCATATTTTTAAGTGCACTGAATGCATTTCTATACTCTTCAAATTGTAAGTTTCTCAATCTTTCAAAAGTATAGAAATCTATAGCTTAAGCTAGTGTGTGCATTAACTTGGGACATGACTTACCATGTTTATTCTTATGGACATGTTTTTACCAAGTATAATGTTTGCTTTTGCTGTAGTAGGTAATGGCATCAATCAAATAGGGGGAGATTGTTGGGTATGCATGTTTTAACCCTCCTATTTTGTATTAGATTTGATTGATACCATAACCTCCTGTCTATTTTAAGGACTTTAGGACCCTATGTAATGAAGCTTAGACTTCAATTTTTAGCTAAGTCCATTTTATAGAATAGGTTAAAATTAGGCTTGAAGACTGGCTCAAGAATCATTGGATCTAAGGATTACAGTTCTGAGGTTTCAAAACCGCCTATCAAGGAACCGCTTGGCAGAACCGCTTGTAGCCTAACTGCCTTGTGATCCCCTCTTTTGAAACCGCTTGTATCCCAAAGTGCAAACCGCACTCTTGGAAATCCTTCTTCTGGTGGAACCGCTTTCATGTCAAACCGCCTTTTTCAGAACCGCTCCAATGATTGGCTACTTGAAGTAAACCTCTTTTGACCGTTGGAATCCACGTCAGCAATATCAAAAGTCAACTACCATATCTTGTCACGTGACTACTTTTCAGACAAGATCTGCAAGGATCTTGAAAAGGTGACAGATGTCCTAACCACCTTGATTGCAATTCTCGAGGTCCGATCGCCTTTACTCGCATCAACAGTTCCAAAGGACAAAAGTAGTTGCTATGGACCAATGGGATTGCATCAAGGACTGTCCTTACAACAGATGTATCCAACGGCTAGTTTCTTGATGCTTGGGTATAAATACCCCTAATATTCACCATTTGAAGATTGCTTGAAAAATTGAGAAATTGCTGTGTTCATGAGAAGTTGAAGCTCTGCCCAGAAATTCATAAGTTCTTTGAATCTTCATCTTCATACTTCAAGAAATATTCCCCAGCCCAGAAATCAAGCCTTAACACATTCAAGAATCATTGAGCTCTACATCTCTCAGATTTAAAGAGCCTTGATCTTGAACACACAGCGCCTGTACACGCCTCACTTGTTTAAACACATAGTTTATTCATTTGAGATACACTGGTTATAGTCTAGGATTTGTTCTTCATAGAAAAGATTTTATTGTACTTTGTAATCTCTCAAATACTCAATATAAAATCTCTCTTAGAAATCCAAGACTAACCATCTTGGTAGTGGACGTAGATCGTTTATCGATTGAACCACTCCAAATAGCTTGTTCATATACTTTACTGCATTTATATTTTCTGTGCTTGCTAATTATTTATTTCTGTCTCTGTTTGATCTTTATATAGTTATCCTTATTGTGAAATTGTGTTTGGAGTTAACATTGTCAAAACCTCACTTTTTGCAAACTGCACCTTCTGACAACCTCACTATCAAACCGCTTTGCAAAACCGCCTCTCCCAAAACCGCTTTATAACTTATATATTCCGCTGTGCATTTTACAACTCTACTTGAAGTTTCTTACACACTGCAAGAGGTTTTGTAAGCTTAGAGGTTTAGTTTTTAAAGAGGGCGAAAAATTTGTAACAGCTATTCACCCCTCCCCTCTAGCTGTATTTTCACCCTTGTTGCCACCTTTGGGACCAACAGTTGGTGAGCCCCACTTTGAGAAGGATATCAGTCAATTTTCTTACTCCGATCAATTTAAATATTAGTCATTTCAAAGCATTAGTCAGTGTGCAGAACAAGTGATTATTTGGAATAAGACCATTTCAATTGAGTGTAACGTGGGTGTGCAAGTGATGTCTCGAGTCTAGCAAGAAGAGAAACAAAACTTTTATTACTGCAAAGGAAAAACTGGTCCAACTTGGACTCGACAGACTCATGTCCAACAGCGGACATTCTAGATCCTACGAGGACTGATTGACTGCCTCAACTTCGGATGGGAGGAAGAGCCTTGTTGACAGCGATGGGGCGAGGACCCTTCTCAATCTTTTGTCATTCATAAGTCATCCTCCTTAGCTTTAGCAATCTGAGCAAGCAACCGGGCCTCCCCCTCGCGAGGAAAAATAGCTTCAAGGGTAGCTCGCCACTTTTCGATGGACACACCCTTTGTACTCTACGAACCCATGGGCTACGAACCTCCAGACTGGTGGGCCATAATCTTCTCTGCACCAAGCATTTTGGATTCTGAATCAGATGGACGACCGCTCGGACACTTGAATTGCTTTCGCCTCGAGAATATGGACCAATGAGCGCCGGGAACGAGAGCACACGCCCAACTTGCCGTAGCCTTGTAGAGGTGAAGGGGCGAGAGCGTGTATAAGGCAGAGGATAGGAAATTTTGAGATGGTATGGGAGAGGGAATTGCGGGAAAGGAGACAGACTCGTGCAACGTCTTATTAATCTTCAAGTAAAAATCGGTGGCTTTTAAGTCCTATGAATGGTTGGGAAAGGCTAATCCTTTATTCACGCAATCTAAGCCTTGGGAAAACCTAGGGACACATCATCCACAAATACACCGAATGTATTGATTAAAAATTAATAATAGGCAATAATACCTAATCAAAACGGAAGCATTTATGGGACGGACGAGCAGCCCTAATTTATGGAGAAATTTGGGCAGCATAACAGGTATTCCCGAAGAAATTCAAGGAAAAATCTGGCATGACCTCTCGTCGGTGCACGTTGACAAAGCGACATGATCTCTCGTTAGAACATACCGTGGGAACGACATGCCTTTCGCGAAACCATGTTGCGATAGCAACATGCCCACACGTGCTAGGTTTTGGGATAGGTATGTGTAAGTGCTCCAATTTGAGCTTGTTAGTATTTTCGTTAGAAAATTAACGAAAGTTATAACTTTCCTAACAATTACTAACAATTACTAACATTTCCTAACAATCCTAACATTTCTAACAAAGTGAGGGCAAAATGGGCATTGTTATTTAAGGATAAACCAAGGAAAAGAATCAAAAAAGTGAAAGAAATGGTCAAAAACCAAAAATAGAAATGGCTGGAACATAATCACGTTTAATTTGAATTTTAAAAAAGATTATTCCTTGTGTCCAAAGCCTGAAGCAGCATTTAATGAACAGTGCACGCGACTGATCCTATCCGCGCGGATGACTTTGTATTTTTCAGAGGGCTATAAATTGAGCCCTCCAGTCACAAAAATAAGAGGAACAAGAGCACAATTCACAGCATTTGGCGAAAATACTCGAGAAAACAGTGAGAATTCTCTAAGAATTGTCACCTTTTTCTCTTGAATCTTCCCAACTTTCACTCACTCAAATCAAACTCACTCACCATCATATTCAAAGCCTCAAACACTCATACATTCAAGCCAAAGTCCCAAAATACAAAGAAGATAGGTATAACCTCCCTCTTCTTACCCTAAATCTCTCATCCATGCATGCATCTTCAAACTACAAAATGTAGTTTGTTCATTTTCTTACTCTAGATCCAAGAGGATCACCATGGAAGTTCATCTCCATGGATGATCCTCTACAAGGATCAACATTTTCTTCAATGTGTTCTTATTTTCTTGCAAATGCATCTTCAAAACCCTAAAAACCATTTTCAAGCATCAAATCTCATTTTCAAAGGATAAAATTCCCCTTCTCAAGCAAATGAAGTGCTTAGTCCTAATGTACCCCAAGGATGGTTTGGTATAGTTGATTCACCACTAAAATTTCAAGTGATCACTAACCAAAACCTAGGGAAATGGGGACAAGCATGGATGCAAAATCCCCCTTAAAATCATATTTTCTTTCTTGAGAAGTTGCTGTCCAGTAGCAATTTTCCAAGATCCCAGTCCATTGTATTAATTTTTGGACACAGATAAACTTGGAATTTGGTGTTGACTGCAAAACACTTTTTGTAGCCAACATCCAGAGCTTTCCAGACATATTTTTACTTTATTTTTTAGGAGAGTAAAACTCTCTTTTTCAAATTTTCTTTTAGAGGCTAGTTCATCAGCTTCTGGAAATCCAGATTGCATATCTGAGATTTCCAGAAGGTTTTGACCCCTCAAATCTTCTCCAAAATGGAAAATTCCTTCGCACAAATTTTATTTAAGGTGTCTGGAACAACTTTCATTCTCTGAGTTTATCCATATTATGAATTTTTAAGACCCTTGAATCCATTTCAAAATCAAAGGTCCACTGCCTTTTTCATTCTGGCAGAAGTGACTCTCAACTTCAAAAGGTCTTTTGAGTACCAAATCTCAACCCAAAAATCTTCCAAAAAATCATGGGATCAGTTTAAAGTCTTAAAAAGATATCCCACTTTTTAATTTTCTGAGTTTCAAATTATTTTGGCCAAAACATACACACACACACAAATGATTTTTAGCTTGGAAGACTCGTTTTACGAGGCATTCCGGGTGCACACTAACGTCCTTCCCGGCGTGTAACATGACCTCCGAACCCAAATCTCTGATCTCGGGCATTTTTCAAAGTTTTGGCCCTTAAAACAAAAATGGCGTGGCGACTCCGTTCTTTTTCGATTGATTTTCAAAGAAACAAAAATTTCAAAGCAAACCCTTTCGGAAAAATTTTGGTGGCACATCATCACAGTGGCGACTCCGCTGGGGAATTAAGCTTTTTTTTTTCTAAAAAAAATGATATTTGGTATATTGGTGGAAACCATTAAACTTCCCGTTATCGCCTCCTAACACGAGTCGGGGATAAATTGTGGTTTAACAATCCCACGTACCGGTATCACCGTTTTCAAAAAAAAAAGAGAAAAAGCTTTTGAGGGTCAAGCTTCCGTCCCGGCTTTGAAAATTATTTGTGTGTGTATGTTTATTTTTGCACGTTTTCGTGTTGTTTTGGTCGCCTCGAAAAAAGTCAAAATTTTGACTATCGGAATCATGTCCCTAACTGTCGGAATTTTCGTGCTTACGTGCTTATGTGTTCATTAAATTTCAAAAAAAAAAATTCACCAAAAAAAGGATTTTCAAAAAAGAAAATTTTCAAAAAGAATCATGCATCATATTTTTAAGACACATAAAAAAAAATTTCCTATTTTACTCAGAAAAAGAATATAGACTGCTTGCACACTACGCGCACGTGACCGTACACTGCACACTACGTCCCTAACCCGGGGAAATCCTTGTCGCGGTCCGTTTGGTCTTATTACGCCTCTCGGACGAGCACAGGACTATCCAAACATCCCATGGAGCCTCGTGTCGACCATGCACTTGTCCGTGACACACTTTGTCCGAGACCCGTTAGTTTTTAGTCCGGGTCCGTGTCATTCCCTGTCTCGTGTATAGACCTTTCCTTTCAAGCCTTTGTCGGCATACCGACTCAATATCTTTCGGAGACCCTAATCGCCGAAGTTCCGCGGTTTTTTCCGCCGCAGACTTTGACCAAGATATTGACCAGGCGCCTTGACTTCTGCCCGATCGGCACAAATTATACACTGACTCCCAAAGATGACACCGAGTCATCAAGGATTAATGATTATTCCATGCCTAATTACGGCCTAACCGACGACAAGTCAAGATCAATTGTGGACGCTAATCACCCAAATCATGCCGACTTTTCGTCGAGCCCTCGGACATAATCTTGACGTTGATGTCAGCTTTTTCCGTAATTTACATCGAATGCTCATTAAGACTCGATTACCCGCCAGACTTTTAGGATCGTTTTTCTTTCTGGTCGATGGGACCCGCTTGCCCTATAGGACCCTCGCCCGGGCTGTCCACCCCGGGAGGTCGAAATACAGGTGGAATACGAGGGGCTTATAGACGTAGTGACGGGGCCCACCGATCCAGATCCAGAGTAGTTTGCGAAAAGAAGAGCAATCTTTTCCAACCGATTAGGTTAATAAAACATGTTTTAAGTAAACATGAACAAATAATCGCATGTTGCATGAGCCCAAAGCCCAAACACCTACCCTCCTTCAATTCCTGCACATCTGAACCCTCGTACCTTTCCCCGCAGCCTCCTCACAAAGGTTGGTTTCGGACACCGGTCATCGTTTGATTAGTTGGGAAGAGTCAAGCGCGTCATCGCCTTCGCCGTTTGTTCCGACTCCGGGTTTCGTAATGTCCGTATCGCCCGGTAATGATGGGGATAACGTCACTCCGCCTCCCGGGACCCCTCGCAGAGCAACAAAGTGGAATCGGCTAGCGTAACGTATGAGGTTACGACAGAAGCACAAACTAAACAGCCTTATGGAGGCTATTAAGAGCCATGGTCCGGCCGCCACCTCAATCCGTATGGCACCTTCACCGTGGAAGAAGACGAGGATGCCAACCCCACTCTCGCCGCCCGACTACTCCAGATGCAACCACCCACCTCCTATGGAGCCACTACCGTAACCCATGCTCCCTGGCTTCGGGTCACCACCCCCAACCACGTATCACCGGATCCATGCAGCCCGACGGACAAACCAGTGGGCCAAGCCCTCAGGGACAAAGCCAAGACGGAATGTCTTCTCATGGTCAGGTTATCTCGGAATGCCCCAACAAATTGGAATGCCACTTCGCCTTGAACCGATCAATCCGGACCTTCACAAGAATGTGCCACAGCTCTGAATGCCGCCACACTGCTCGGGCCACGCCAGGCCCTCCTCGTAATAGTACCGGTTCAACTCAAGCCTCACACAAATCCGTTCCTCACTCGCACTTCTATGGGTTACCAAGCCTCCATCCCGGTGTCATCCGAATCACCAGACCGCAGTAGCATTCGGGTTATACACCCTCGCCTCACCCGGCCATGCAATTCAACAAATAGGACAGCAGCTTGCACCTAAGCCTACTTACGGGCCCCATTCTGAAATCCAAGTCATCCGGCTACATCGGGGCTGCCTCCACCTACTTTTCCGCTTGAAAATCAACAAGCAGCCGCAAGGTTCTATCCCTTCGCCCAAGCTCCTACTCATGCTCCCCAGTGGTAACTCACCCCAGGTAGGTTTTCACCTACGTCCCCGGATCGGCCGTTCCCTCCACCCGCCCGCTCCAGTGGTAGCTCCTCTCTCTAGCTCACCCACTAGCTCGAATGCCATGGTTCCACCACAAGACCCTCACTTGGCCTCGGTTCATGGAACAACACAAGGAAATGAAAGCGCAGATCGCCGAACCGACCGCCAAGAAGTCCGCCTTCCGGCCTACATGCACCCGGACTCCATTGTTCCTCCGCCCCACAAATTCGTGATGCCTAATCTGGATCTCTTTGATGGGACCGCATGCCCGAAAACCCATTTGGACACATATACCTTGGCGATGAAGGCCAAAGGGTGCACCAATCGCCAGCTAGCCGACTATTTCAGCCTATCCTTGAAGTCCAAAGGCCTTAAAGTGGTTCTTCCATTTGAAACCCGAAGCCGTGACTACGTGGGACCAGATTACCAATGCCTTCACAGAGAAATATAAGGCCAACTTGGAATGGGAAACAAATAGAGTTGACCTACAAACAACAAAGCGTCCCGATGAGAATGTTGGGGACTTCTACAAGCGGTGGAATCTCGAAACTCGGTGAAATGGCCATCGCTCCTTCCGAAGAGGAGCAACCGGACATCTTCCACTCATGCTTGAAACCACATCTCGAGAGCCTCCTCGCCACTTCCCGTACTCGGACTTACGGGCCATGGTTAACTCCGCAGCCTAAGTTTGAAAAGGCCTACAATCAAGAACCGGCCGCTGCGCTCGCTTGCGTATATCGAGCTCCTCCTTCAAACACCGCCCCGCTCCCGCTAGAGGCAAAGAGGTGATTAACTACGCGGGACAGAATGTAATAACACAACTCCTTTTGCCCCCTGTAAACCAGCCTGAGCCTGCACCACGGGTCATGAACCTCGAAAACTTTGGAATGCCCCCGAATGACATCTTTAGGGACTCGGTGAAAGAAGGCTTGCCGCGGCCTTTGGAGAATTTCCAACCCAGAATCCGAATGCTCCCGTAGATACTACAAAGTATTGTGCTTTTCATCAAGCTCACGGACATCCGACCGACAACCGCTTTACTCGAAAAGGCAATCCAGGGGTTAATAGAGCAAGGAAAATTGGAAGGCCCCGAAGGACCTAATACAAGAAAAATCCTCTCGCCAAGGAACCATAATCAGGTGAATATGATTGAATGCGGAGAATCTTCGCATGCCCAGAAGATGCCGATGAAGGTCCCCAAATACCCGTGGCCAACCTCGTCGAGGATCCCGAATTCGGATTCCCTCGCCCTTGAGGATATCGAACGAATCAACCCATCTTGGTCTCATGTCGAGACTCCTTGCAAGAATACGAGGCCCGCTATTTCTCGGATGAAGGGAAGGCCAATACCGAAGAGTCGGGGCTGTTCCGGCCAAAACATGAGAGGACCATTTACACAAGATGGTTAGAACAATCGAGAAGAATTGAACAAGAAAGCTTCCGGCGAGCGCCGTACTAGGCTTATCAAAGAAAGAGGCCGAAGAGCATCTGGAGCTAGTACACTTCCACAAACCGGCTATTGGAGAAGTCAAATACGACCCCCGAAGGCAAATGAAATTGAAGAATCGTAGGAGGAAGAACCCTTCTACATTCTACCTCGGTGTCAAATACGTGCCACCCTCTCACTCTTCCCCCGCAGCTTCGGGAGGAGAATCTGAGTCACAATTGCCACTTCCGAATGGGAGCATATGACAATTTCTGCGGCCGCACGCACCCATATTCCCTAACGGGTTTGATCGGCGTTCCTCTCCGCCGAAATCCCGGTAGTATGGGAAGAAGATTCCGATGACAGCCGATGATGATGATGATGACGAGAGTGAAGAGTCAACCGAGGCCCCGCATCCGAAACAATCTGGAACAATCATGCCGGAAATGAGCCCACGGGAGCCAGGCACAATGGTTGGTTGTCGCTAGTTTACGACGAAGACACTTCGGGAGACGAATATGAAACCGAGGACATGAAGGCCATGAAGTTTCCCGGATCTCGAGCACGCGGATGTCTTAGAATTCAACACCGCCTACCATGCTTTGGGAAAGGGTTTTCGTGCGTCCGATCCAGCCGATAGTCGAAGATCTCGATCGAAAGAGGAAAATTAACTCCCATCCGCCCAAATGAGAAAATAACCATGGTTAGATCAAATCCACCCCGTAACAAAGTAACACTCCTTGTCGTGGTTACCCAAGAAGAGGTCACCTTCCCCGAATGTATGTCGCCTTTCGGAGAAGTCCTAGAAACCGGCATGATACCGGATGCGCTCCCACACGTAATGCTATAATTATCTCCAACTCGAGTATTACGTAAAGGAACCGTAATGGCTGCACTATACCGGGATGAAATCGAAAAGCCCCCGAGCCCCGACAATAGCGACTCTTGTTGCATGATAACTATGAGCAAGGCAAGGCCATGAGAGTGAATCGGAGGACGCCCTAGCTCGTGGGCCATCCAAGGGGCAACAACACAACCCCGCACTCAAAAGCCTCGTGACTTGGGAAGCAGCTTATAAGGGCCGCCCAGAAGGAGCCAAGATACCACCTCACCGTTGCTAGACTCCGTCGAACCAGTGGCCAATAGCCAAAAGGGCTCCCCGTTGACCTTAGCAGATTGAAGAAATCCAGCCAAGAAGTAACCGATGAGGAAGTCAACCCGTTGACCCGATCCGGCAAATCTTCCAAGGGAATCCCAAGGCGTATAAGAAGGCCACAGTATCAAACACCGAAAGAAGATCGCCGCCCCTATGCTAAGACAAACAAAACTCCCGACCCCGAAAAGAGGATCCCGTGCTCACCCTGAAGCA
This sequence comes from Adenophora triphylla var. japonica, assembly GCA_022495995.1. NCBI lineage: Eukaryota > Viridiplantae > Streptophyta > Magnoliopsida > Asterales > Campanulaceae > Adenophora > Adenophora triphylla. The sequence continues at coordinate 87,718 of JAFEMH010006543.1, forward strand.
AACACAGCCAACATTTCCCTCTCGGTCTCTACTCACTTCGTCCTATCCCCATAAGCTAAAGCCGGGAAGAAAGCCCGGCTCGCACTCTAGTGCCTATTGATGCTACTCCCGATGATGTGGTACACTAATTGGAAACATCCATTACGGGAATATAATCACTTTCACGTATCTCGACCTCCCTCAATTTGGGGCTGATCATAACGAGCCTCTCTTCATCACAAATTCCGGGCTTGGATGAACGACGCTCCTCGGGTCCCGGTTGATAATGGGTCCGAATGAACATTCTTCCGGCAAAGATCATGAGCCTCGCTTGATATCAAGACTACGTACTTGAAGCCTTCCTCCCTCACAACCAAAGCTTACGACTCAACATCTCGAGCACCCTCGAGTCGCTACCTTGGACCTCTGGTTTGGACAGTAAATTGATACCGTGGAATTCCGTGTTATTGACATCCCGATTACTTTTAATGCCTTATCGGGAAGACCTTGGCCGCACCAGTCAAGTGGGGTCGCCTCAAGCCTCCACCAAGTGTGTGAAATTCGTCTCGAATGGGGATCCGACAACCATTTACGGGGATTTAGTCACTTTGGAGGGCACAGATACGGGCGGAATACCTATTATGGAAATCAAACATGATGAGGACGTCCTCATGCTAACAGGCTTCACAGTCGAGCCTCCTAAGGCCCAAGTGTGCAACGTTGATCTGACGGTCACCCGGGACAAAATCCCTCCGATCCTGAAAATGATGAGAAGGATGAGCTATCTACCTGGCCTCGGTCTGGGGAAACACCAACAAGGAACTCACAAACTCATCGAGGTGAAAGGACAATACTCGCCACGGCCTCGGGATATGAGGCCTCCTCAAATGACACCGCAAAAGGAAAAAGATTTGAAGCCGCCACAGAAGGGTCCCGCCGACGACCCTAAATCTCTCCCCTTCGCCCTAATTTGGCCGACTACTTTGTAAAGGGTCCCACACAACCCGGTAACATCACAGAGCCCACTTCTACGTAAGAATGGCTAAAGCTACATGATAGCCTCAACAAGTTCGGGGGAGCCAAAGCCAACCCGGTCCGCAGAATGTTCCCGGACCTACCCAAGCCGCCCGGGCTACCACTACCACGAAGAGTGAGTACACCTTCAAAGGCGTGCCAAGCCTAGTGGAACAGCTTCGAGAAACTCACAACCACAATTCCTACTACCCATGAAGGTCCGAAACCCGAATTCGAATTAACCGTGCCGAAAGCCAAAGCCACGTGGTCTTTTCGTATGATTGGGATGGCCCAATCATGCAAGAGCTTGTTCTGGGAAGAGATCCAAAGTGCCGATCTGATTGATTTCAGCTACCAAAGAAATGGTAGCAATGATCGAGGGAGACAGCTCCCGAGTCATGAGGCCACCGACAAAGAATGCCGCTAAAGAATCGGGAAACTCTCTCGTGCCCGTCCGCAACCAAAGAAGAAATGATCACCAAGCCCGGATTGGTCCCCCATCCCTTTGTGTCAACCTAGGAAAAGTCCTCAGAGTCTTTCATTGTTAAGGTCGAGTCTCTAGAGTCGTCCGACGGCCTTACGCCTGAAGACTACGAGTCTGTAGCAAGCGCTGCATTCCTTTTCGTTTTCAATGAAATGACGAACCTTTCTGAGTATCCCTTGATTGCCACTTTAACTAATGATGAATTAATTAATAAAATTTTTTTAATAATAATTCATTAGATAAAGAAGCGTACACATTAAACAACAAAAAAAAAATCAAACAAAAAAAAAAGGAGGATCTTTAAGCAGGTTGTCCGGAAAGAGGAAAATCGAGCCCAAGCTGCCGAAGAGATTTTGACGAGTGTGAATCTGGGAACTGCGGAAGAGCCTAAAGAGACGCAGATTGGTGATTTCTTCAAAGGAATCGGAAAGGATGCTCGCAAAATCCTACAAGATCCTCAACTCAAAGAAAGTTGCCCTCTTCATCAAAGAAAACATCATATGCGTATACGGGTTGCCACCCGAAATCATCTCGTATAATGGATCCCACTTCAAGGGGAATGTGACAGTTGCCGCGTAATTCCGAATAACCCGTCACAAGTCATCTCCTTACAGACCCCAAACCAACGGAGCCGTCGAGGTAGCAAACAAGACTTTGGAAAACATTATCCGGAAAATGGCTGTCCGAGGCAAAGATTGGCCCGAAAAGTTGCACCCGGCACTCGGGGCTACAGTAACATCCGTCGAACGGCAACCGGGGAAACACCGTTTGCTCCTCACATACGGAATGGAAGCCGTGCTCCCAATCGAATTGAAATCCCCTCGCTCCGCTGCATCGCCGAAAGCCGATCAACGAGGTCGAATGGCTCCGCAGTCGCCATGACGAATTGGCCCCGCTAGATGAACGCCGATTGAAAGCAATGGAACACATCCGAGCATACCAAGGAAGAATGGCCAGAGCCTTTGACAAGAAAGTAAAGCATCGGGAGATCCGAGAAGGGGATCTCGCTTGAAAGAAAAGCCCCTGGCCCGTATCAACCCGCTCGGCAAATGGGAGCCTGTATGGGTCGGGCCATACGTCGTCCGTAAGATCTTCTCCTGAGGAGCCATGCAACTTGCGAGACCTCGACGGAAATCCCTTTGTACACCCAAATAATGGTGACAAGCCGCGCAGATACTACGCGTAAAACAAAAAACAAAAAAAAAGGAGTGCTAAAAGAGTAATACCCAACTAGGTTGAAAACCCGAAAAGGGCGGCCTAGGTAAAAAACAGGTTGCACCAAAAAAAAACAAAAAACAAAAAACAAAAAAAAAAACAAAACAAAAAAAAAAACAAAAAAAATCGGGTTGAACTACGAAGACCCGAGCTCCTCAAAATGAGGGGAACGTAGGCAATGGAAACGGTTCGGTCTAAAACACAAATAAAAGTCATACTTTGACATCAATACAACCGATCGTACCATGAAAGCGTCTCGAAAAACTCTAAAGCAATTCAAATATTCATTACAAGTTAAAAGATTTTTGATGAGTCTAAGCCCGATTCATTCCTACAACCGGCAACCTCGCTAAAGGAAATTAAGATACATAATCAAACTAATGTGTCTCGCCATGACAAGAAAGTGGATACTCGGAAACCTCGTAGTCACTCCATGCCACTCGAACCGGCCTCTCCCCTCTTCTTCCCCTTCGAGTCTTCTTCTTCGAACCGGAAAATGTCGGTCTTCCTCCTACCAAGCTCCTATAGGAACAGGATCTATCAAACCAGCCTCTCGTCGTGGCCTTAGTAGCCCTAGCGTCATCTCTCATCTCCCGTAGCCTAGCCGGTAGCATAGGAGCCCTCCTCTCCGTCTCTTGACGTAAGCCTCATAGTCGGTCACGCCGTCTCCGCTCCCCATGAGGGTTGGCCCTCGCCTCGGCCCTCCTCCTCTCGGAAACCGTCGTGTCCTCCGCACCCACAATGGCCTCACGCCGCCTCAAAATAGCCATCCGAGTCTCTCCTAAATGCCTCTCGTACTCAATCCAGTACCAAGTGGTCGTGAACACAGTCTCGGATGCTCGAGAATAACCCGAGGAGGAAAGGCGTCATACCTCCATGCTCGAGAAAGAAATGGAAACACCGAGGGATCATCCATAGAAACAGGAGCCACCACCCTGATGGATGTATCATCAAAGTTCTCCAAAGGAACCTCGCTCCAGCCGAACCGTCTCGTAACCAAGGACGGAATATAGAAGCCGGACTGAGAAAGCCCCTAAGCATGACCACATGAGACCCGTCCCGAAGCACTCGCGAGTCTCCACCCGCCAACAAGGCACCGACCATCTCGATATCTTCGTCCGGCGACCAGCCATCCAACGCTCCCATGAGCCCCGATCATCGAAATCCACAAAGAACCCCCTCCCGGCAAATGTCCAAGGCTTGATCATGTCGGGAGTTTCCCGAAGAATCCCCAAACGCTCCATCGCCCACAGTGGTCAAGAGGAACGGGCCGCCCTCGCGCATATACCGCTTCCCGTAGCTGCCCTATCGAGAGCATGGAAAGTCTCCCCAGATCGAGGTACAACATCTCGCCCAAGCGACAATGAACGACTACATCCAGCAGAGACCGATGGCGCATCCCAAAAGAATAGACCATAAACAGGGTCCCGAACATGCAAAGTGCAAAGGCATCCCAATAGGCATCGTCGAGCAAGCCTAAGCCCCTAAATCTATCGTGAGACCTGAAATATCAAAATGATCGGGACCACGGATCATACCTTGCGCTTCCTCCAGGGAAAGATGAAGGAGGTTGCACAATCTGTCAACGAAAGAAGCCCCTCCGGGCAAAGGAACCGCTATCTCTTCCACCTCCGGACCACCAAGCAAGGCCCGAAATTCTTCGACGGTCGGAACAATCTCGTTGAAGGAAAGGCAAAAGACATGCCTCCTAGTATCCCAAAATGAGGAAGAAGCCCTCAAAAGACCGTAATCCGGAATCAATTCCTTGAGAGACCATAAGCACTTCACCTTATACCTTTCTTCAAAGAAGGACCTCCTCTCATGCATAATCTCCCGGGACCAATCCTTGAATTTGTTGAAAAACGACATTTGGGATTCTTGGGACAATTTTGATGGAGCTTTTCTAAGATTTTCCATGGGTTTTCTCTCTTTCTCCCCGAAAATGGCTGTTTGAACTGAAGGTTGAAGAGGATATTTGAATTTGAAATAAAGTGAGACCAGATCTGTAGCAAAATTAAAGGACAATGTCAGATGCAGTCCCTATCCGCGCGGATATGTTTGCTTTCCATCAGAAAAATCTGCAACAGTCCAAGCTGCTACACCAAAAGAGGAATATTCCGTCCCGGTTGCTCGGAACCTGTGCAAAAACCTCCCCAAACCAGTCCATATACCAAACACTAATACCCTTGCCAAAGAACCAAGGCTCATGCAACATTGCATTCATACTGCATTGCATTCAAAAAAAAAATAATAAAATCCTAAATTATTACATTCAAAAAATAAAGGGAGTGTGCAAAAAAAAAGTAGGTAACAGTAATCCTAAATTATTACATCAAAAAAAAAATGTGCATAAGCTGTACAAATCTCAATCCCAGTCATAAATCTCAAAATCTCAGAAAATCAGTCTAAAAAAAGGGGGGGGGGGTAATCAATCAGAATCCCTAGCGCCCGACGTCTGTCCCCGGTTCCTCTTGTGACTCGGGCCCGCCTCCTCAGAGCCCCGAAGATCTCGGGCTCGAATCGTCCTCGTCTCCAGAAAGAGGCTCGTCAGGACCAACCGGCACGCTCTGATAGGGCAAGCCAAGATCTGCGAAAAAATCATATCCGAAGGTGAAGGCGTCGGATTCCTGGACGTACGAAGACGACCCACCATGCTGCCAAACGTGTCCCTGCCCGTGTGGATCCCCGAGAATGACGTGATCCGAAGGCAGCACCGCGCGGGGATCAATGAGAGGAGACAGAGGAGTCTCTGAAGAAGTCTCGAACGAATAGGGGAAGCTCTCCCGCCCGATAGGCGCCGGCCGTGGTCGCCTCGCTCTAGCCTCGAGGAGCCCCGCAAGCTACCATCCTCCCGATGAATCTCTTAGCTCCGATCACTTGCTTCGCGCCTTCTCAACGACCACCTCTGAAAACTGCACAAAAGCAAAAGCGTCAGAAACAGTTGAAGCGAGAAATGATGACAGGAAAGAAAAGAAAAGACAAAAGCAAAAAAAAAAAGAAAGAGAAGCCATACCTTCATACCCGGACGAGGCCGGAAAGCTCGTGGAAGCCGCTCAGGCTGAGGGATCTGCACCCTCAATCGGACCCCATCCTGGACATACGAAAAGTCCGTCCGAGGGTATCGCGGGACCCCCAACCCCTCTCTATCCAGAACCTGGGGCATCCTCAGCCTCCTCAAAACAAATACTGGGTATGGCTCAGTCGCCACAAATGCCGAGAAGTGCTGGCCGGCTCGGTAATCATCCCAGGTCGCAGATCTGTCACTCGGGTGCATCATATCGGCGGGAGGCTCCACCGGTGTCATCAAAGGCGACCGCGCCATGCCGGCGCGTCACCCTCTCTCCCGCATAATAGGCATCGCAGGTCGCCTCTCGAATCCTCCGCCGCACAGTCCAAATCTCGCCGCCCTTCACCGCCCCACCTCAAAACGATCCTGTGGATAGAATATCATCCTCTCAGCCGTCTCAGCCTCCGTCAAAGGAAGGCAATCCGCGTATCTCGAGAGTCGTACGCCCCGGAGCTTATCTTCTCCCGGCATGCTTGGACCAAGAGCGCATGGCCGAATACGCCCCGACGTACTCCGCCGGCTGTCACCACACCGTGACGTGGAAAAACTCCAACGCCCATATCCGCGAAAGGTAAAAATCAAATCAATCCAAAGGCAAAAGAAAAGTGTGTGCCCAAAAAAAAAGAAAGGGAAAGCAAAGAGAGAGCTTATACCTCCAGGGCAAACTCAAAGCAAGACAAGGAGCTCACAGCCTTCCTGGCTGTACCTATCAAGAGCAAAGTAAAGCTCGCGCCCGGCCTCTCCTCAGAGACGCCTCCACCATCTCCATGTCCTCCAAGGACCTCAAGAAGGCAAAGACCGCCGTCCCTCAAGATGTCCTAAAAGGGTGCTCGAAAAAGCAAACCATAAGAAGGCCCTAGCAATCTGCTCGGCGCCTATCCTCTCCTCCCCAGCCTCGTAGCTCACAATGGTCTCCACGATCTTCCCATAGACCACGGCATACTCCATCCCCATCCCCTTTTTGGGAATAGGGGAAAATCCCGTAAGAGCTCGCAGATCCGCATCGCCGTAGCCGTCCCGCCACTCAATGCCGTGTCCATTAAAGGACAAACCCGTGATCGCAAAGATAGTCGAAGGCGTAACCGTAGCCTCGCCCCAAAAGAAGTGAAACGTGTGGGTCGCATCCCACCAATGCCGCGCTAAAGCAAACATCAAGCCCTTGCTCTTAGGGAACTTGACCAATCCCCTCAAGCACTCAACAAACTCCCAAAGCCCTAGCCTCAACGACAATCTGTCTCGGACTCGGCAAAGCTCCTCGGCCCGCATTCGGAAGCCGGTCCCACAAGTCAACTACAGACTCCACCGATCCTCGAGTCTTCATCTTGTTCAGCTGCTCCGTAACGTAGTTGTTTCCACCCTGCAATAAAACAAAAAAAAAGAAAATGTCAAAAAAAAATAATTTTGCATTTGCACGAAAAAAAAGAGCATACATATGCATCATGAAATTTCAAAGAAAAGTCGACAAAGATAACAAAGATACAATGAGCATAGCCCCATTTTTCTCGCACAAAAAAAAACAGCCAAGAAATCCCAATCAACATTCATACAAGGAGTCAACGGAAGCAAAAACTCCGTCCCATTTTCATAAAATAACATGCATACATTCATCGAAAAAAAAAATGCATTCCTACGGAAGCAAAAACTCCGTCCCATTTTTATAAAATAACATGCATACATTCATCGAAAAAAAAAATGCATTCCTACGGAAGTAAAAACTCCGTCCCTTTTTCACAAAATAACATGCATTCAATCAACGGGAGGAAAAATCCGTCCCACTTTTCAAAAAAAAAAATCAAAAATCATACATTCATATCATCATCTCATGTTGGCAAAATGTCAATTCTTTTCTCAAGCAAAATGCACATTTTGGAACACCAACAAATTCATTGCAACATGCATATCATCAAAAATCAATATTCAAATTTCAAAAAAAAAAAAATCACAATTTTCATCCATAATTTTTGGATACTAAAAAAAAAATGGCGAAAATGTCAATTCTTTTTCCCAAGCAAAATGCACATTTTGGGTTACTCATATACTCATAACATGCAAAGCATCAAAATCAAGATTCAAAGCCAAGAACATCAATCATTCCAATTTTTTTTAAAAAAAAAAATCAAAAATCACCCAAAATTCAATTTCAAGCAAGAAATCAACAAAGGGAATGAAAAGATTCGAAGTGTACCGTTCGGAGACTCGGATCAGAAGCCCAATGTTGCCAAGCATCGGGGTATGGCTCCTCCGCAATCGTTTGCGAAAGAGTATAGTGCCTCCTCATTCGGACAAGCTCCAATCGTCTCTCCGCTACCGGGCCACGTCCTTGGCCTTGAAAAACACCTTCCCCGTGTTCCATTGCTTGAAAATCGAAGAAAAACGGAAGAATTTTCAAGCTTTTTGGCCTTCAATGGCTTCCTCCCTCGGCTCTCTCTTTCTCTCTCTCGTAATTGCAGAAATTTTGAAAAAAACTGAATGGGGAAGAGGAAGGGCGTTGGCCCTCATTAAAACCCTCTGAACACGCTCCTATCCGCGCGGATAGGATTGTCAGGGTCAAAATGACCCTTTTGCCCTTTAAAATTTCAGGACTCTGCAGTTTAGACCCAGACTTGACAAAGTTAACCAAAGTCAACCCTCTTTCATCAAAATCATCAAACGGCAGTCAAACGTAAGACCGATTTCCCCGAGAAAGATAACGAGATCCCGTATCTTTCATCAAAATCATCAAACGGCAGTCAAACGTAAGTCCGATCTCTCCGAGAAAGATAACGAGATCCCGTATCTTTCATCAAAATTACCAACGACAGTCAAACGTAAGACCGATTTCCCCGAGAAAGATAACGGAATCCCGTATCTTTCATCAAAATTACCCCCGACAGTCAAACGTAAGACCGATTTCCCCGAGAAAGATAACGGAATTCCGTATCTTTCATCAAAATCACCCACGGCAGTCAAACGTAAGTCCGATCTTCCCGAGAAAGATAACGGAATTACGTATCTTTCATCAAAATCATCAAACGGCAGTCAAACGTAAGACCAATTTCCCCGAGAACGATAACGAGATCCCGTATCTTTCATTAAAATTACCCCCGGCAGTCAAACGTAAGTCCGATCTCTCCGAGAAAGATAACGAGATCCCGTATCTTTCAGCAAAATCTTCCCACGGCAGTCAAACGTAAGACCGATTTCCCCGAGAAAGATAAAGAGATCCCGTATCTTTCATCAAAATCTTCCCCGGCAGTCAAACGTAAGACCGATCTCCCTGAGAAAGATAACGAGATCTCGTATCTTTCATCAAAATCTTTCCCGGCAGTCAAACGTAAGACCGATTTCCTGCACGAATACGTCGATTTTCCTCAAAGAAAGGCTAACAAAATCCCCAAAGAAAGTTAACGGAATCCCAAAAGCCAACGAAATCTCGAGAAGATCTCGAACTACGAAAGGGCTTGATTCCCACTAGGGATACGTAGGTAGCCTATCACTAGGTCCAGCCCCTCGACCAAAACGGTCACCCTCTCCTTCGGCAGCAGACGAAGTCCACCGAAAGGCCATTTCAAATCAAGGTCCGAGGCACCTAAAAAGCCATCATCTCCAAGGTTCGAGGCACCTAAAACGCCATCATCAAGGTCCGTGGCACCTAAAACGCCATCTCCAAGGTTCGAGGCACCTAAAACGCCATCTCCAAGGTTCGAGGCACCTAAAACGCCATCTCCAAGGTTCGAGGCACCTAAAACGCCATCTCCAAGGTTCGAGGCACCTAAGACGCTATCACACACAAACACTAGGAAAACGATAAATCACAATCATCCCCAACAGAGCGGATAACCATCAGACCGAAAATGGTCATTCCTATCCCCAGCAGAGCGGATAGCCATCAAACCAAAAATGGTCATCTCTTATCCCCAGCAGATTTTCTCTCCAAAGAACCGACCGCGTAATCCTCGCTCATCGTGTTCGAGGCACCTAAAACGCCATCATCTCCAGGGTCGAAGACCCGAACTACGACTGGCTTGATTCCCATTCGGGATACGTAGGTAGCCTATCGCTAGGTTCAACCACTCGATCACTCGATCATCCTGCCAAATATGGAGCCTTACTCTTATCGACGACCCCGCTTCCTTCGAAAGCGCCGTCGCCGAGGGGCTACTGTAAGTGCTCCAATTTGAGCTTGTTAGTATTTTCGTTAGAAAATTAACGAAAGTTATAACATTCCTAACAATTACTAACAATTACTAACATTTCCTAACAATCCTAACATTTCTAACAAAGTGAGGGCAAAATGGGCATTGTTATTTAAGGATAAACCAAGGAAAAGAATCAAAAAAGTGAAAGAAATGGTCAAAAACCAAAAATAGAAATGGCTGGAACATAATCTGGCTGTTTAATTTGAATTTTAAAAAAGATTATTCCTTGTGTCCAAAGCCTGAAGCAGCATTTAATGAACAGTGAACGCGACTGATCCTATCCGCGCGGATAACTTTGTATTTTTCAGAGGGCTATAAATTGAGCCCTCCAGTCACAAAAATAAGAGGAACAAGAGCACAATTCACAGCATTTGACAAAAATACTCGAGAAAACAGTGAGAATTCTCTAAGAATTGTCACCTTTTTCTCTTGAATCTTCCCAACTTTCACTCACTCAAATCAAACTCACTCACCATCATATTCAAAGCCTCAAACACTCATACATTCAAGCCAAAGTCCCAAAATACAAAGAAGATAGGTATAACCTCCCTCTTCTTACCCTAAATCTCTCATCCATGCATGCATCTTCAAACTACAAAATGTAGTTTGTTCATTTTCTTACTCTAGATCCAAGAGGATCACCATGGAAGTTCATCTCCATGGATGATCCTCTACAAGGATCAACATTTTCTTCAATGTGTTCTTATTTTCTTGCAAATGCATCTTCAAAACCCTAAAAACCATTTTCAAGCATCAAATCTCATTTTCAAAGGATAAAATTCCCCTTCCCAAGCAAATGAAGTGCTTAGTCCTAATGTACCCCAAGGATGGTTTGGTATAGTTGATTCACCACTAAAATGTCAAGTTATTACTAACCAAAACCTAGGGAAATGGGGACAAGCATGGATGCAAAACACCCCTTAAAATCATATTTTCTTTCTTGAGAAGTTGCTGTCCAGTAGCAATTTTCCAAGATCCCAGTCCATTGTCTTAATTTTAAGACACAGATAAACTTGGAATTTGGTGTTGACTGCAAAACACTTTTTGTAGCCAACATCCAGAGCTTTCCATACATATTTTTACTTTATTTTTTGGGTGAGTAAAACTCTCTTTTTCAAATTTTCTTTTAGAGGCTAGTTCATCAGCTTCTGGAAATCCAGATTGCATATCTGAGATTTCCAGAAGGTTTTGACCCCTCAAATCTTCTCCAAAATGGAAAATTCCTTCGTAAAAATCTTATTTAAGGTGTCTGGAACAACTTTCATTCTCTGAGTTTATCCAGATTATGAAGTTTTAAGACCCTTGAATCCATTTCAAAATCAAATGTCCACTGCCTTTTTTATTCTGGCAGAAGTGACTCTCAACTTCAAAAGGTCTTTTGAGTACCAAATCTCAACCCAAAAATCTTCCAAAAAATCATGGGATCAGTTTAAAGTCTTAAAAAGATATCCCAATTTTTACTTTTCTGAGTTTCAAATTATTTTGGCCAAAACACACACACACACAAAAATAATTTTCAGCTTGGAAGACTCGTTTTACGAGGCATTCCGGGTGCACACTAACGTCCTTCCCGGCGTGTAACATGACCTCCGAACCCAAATCTCTGATCTCGGTCATTTTTCAAAGTTTTGGCCCTTAAAACAAAAATGGCGTGGCGACTTCGTTCTTTTTCGATTGGTTTTCAAAGAAACAAAAATTTCAAAGCAAACCCTTTCGGAAAAATTTTGGTGGCACATCATCACAGTATGAAGGCCTTTTAAAAAATTTGAAGCAATTCATTTTAGGGTATTTTTGAAAATGTTGTGTCAAAAAAACCAACCGTTTTGGGTAAGGTTAAATGTGTGGCGCCACCTATAACGCGCTAGGGGGATGGGTTTGACATTAGGCGCTCAAGCGTAGGCGAATATTATCACCGTCCGCGATGCCGTCAATCGCACCCGAGGGTTCTAGATCTACGTGGTGTAGTGTGCGGATGACTATCTTCCTTTATTTGCGAAAAATAATTATCTTTTTTTTATTATTATTTTATTTTTTATTTGAAAATGGGTGATAAAAGAAAATAACACACACACACTCCCACAGAGTACAATAAGCAAGGATCAATAATATTGATCATGGGGATTGCCCACAACCACAACCTGTATCAAAATTCAAAGTCCTGCAGAATGGCACCTTCTGTCGCGTGACACAGGACATGGAGGGCATGTTCTGTCGCGTGACAGAAGAAGTCACCTTTCCAGAATCTGAACAAGAGGAACAAAAACAGCCCCAGCCTCCAAGCTCAAAACAATAGCTCAAGCCCCAGCACCAGCACAAGCACAAGCACAGACAACCAATATGGGACACAAAGGGGGAAAGGAATAAATCAAAGCAAAAAAGATGCAAACAACACATATAATGTCACAAACAAAGCACACACAAGTAAACGAGATGAATGTTGAACAAGCACGAAAGTTTGACCCACTTTTGAAAATCAAGTTTTAAGTCCCCAGCAAAGTCGCCACTGAATGAACGCTCGCCCAAAAAATAATGAAATTTTAGGAGTTGCCACGCCATTTTTAAAGAAACATTGAAAACCTTTTTAAAATGAGAAAATGGGTTCGGGGGTCAGGTTACGTGTTGGGAAGAACCGAGAGTTCACCCAACACGCCTCGTCCGTGGACGAGTCTTTCTATGTTCAACATTCAAGACATCCAAACGTGTGTGCAAAGTGTGTAACAAGATATGTATAAAATGCATGGAAATGCTTTGCTTTATTAATCGAGAAGGGAGATTACAACTTGTGAACCATTTACTGTGGGAGGCCACATCCCACTTACAATGCTACGAACAATATACAACTGAACTGAACCTGGTGCAGAGGGCTCATTGTGTTGCGTGACACAGGACCTGAGGGATCAGTTATGTCGCGTGACACAACAAGGTCCTTTGCAGAGGTTTTACAAAATTCACACTACAGCAATCACCAAATGATCATAATATCAATAAAACCAAATGACCACAGAATATCAGCAACACCAAATTATTAGAATATCACACTGCAGCCTAAACTTAAACATAGAGATCCACACGAATCACTTCAAATGAGTGTGGATATGAATGTTCCACACCCAATTTGAAGTTTAATCAACAAACATCATAAACCAGACAATTGATTTGGAATCGAACAATTAACATAAACCAACAGACAGATCACAGAAACCAACAGATGGATCACAAAAATGTATACAGAGAGATTGCGGTTTAGGATTTAACCATTACATCAAACTGAGTAGAATTAACAGCTTGTGTGTGAGAGAGAAAGGAGAGTTATCATTGTAGTCCACGCTCTTTATACCACGTTGGTATAGAGGGCCTTCAATCAGCTTCAGAACAGAACGAGCTCAAATCCTGGATTGAGTAGCTTGGCAATTTCAAGTACGAGCGTGTGTTGAACGGACTTGGGACCTGGAACAGGGGAAGCGTCGGCAATTTGGGGAAGAATTGAGAGGAACGGTTGGAGAGAGTGGTCGTTGTTTTGGTATAGAGAAATAGAGCGCTCGGAGGATTGAAGGGGATTAGGTCGCCGGCAAGTTGGTTTAGGGAGAGAAGACGGTCGTTGGGTTTCTGGTGAGGAAGGGGATTGAGGTTTGGTGTTGATTTTGGTTGAGAGGGATTGGGGAGGTAGAGAGAACTGGTGGAAGCGATTGAGGGGAACAGGAGTGCCGCTTGGTTTTGAGATCGGAGAAGAAGGGGATTAAGGTAGAGGGAAGTAGAACGCTGATGGAGATTGAGGCTTGGTGTTGAATTTGGTGAGAGGGAGGATGGTTGAAGAAGACGACCTATGGGGAGAAATGGTGATTTGCGTTTAGAGAGAGAGAAGAGAGAGAGAGAGGGCTTTTGTGTTTAGAGAGAGAGAGAGAGAGGAATGAGCCGTGCCTCCTTTGCAAATGAGAGAAAGCTTCTATTTAACCGTAGCTTGGGAAAATGATTTAATGTGTCGTACGACCTTCTGAATCAATTTTCCAAGCTTCAAGATGTCGCACGACCGGCTACGCCCATAACTGTTTCTGGCGCCAAAACTTGCTTCTGGAACATTCCGAGTTAATTCTTTAAAAGCCCAAAGCAGTTAATTCCCTGTAGGTCCTTCTGTACCTAAAAATGACTTAAAAGCACTTCCTTCGCGGGAAACTTATAAAAAGTTCCCGGGAGTCTCGGAATGGATCGGGAATTTACCAAAACGCCCCTAGTGCAATTTTATCATATTAAAATGCACCTAAAAAGGGTACGCGAATTGGATTGGCGTACTTACAACTTGACACAGTCAATTCATTAAATGAGTCCTATAATAATGAAACTAACTCTAGAGGCATAAAACGAAAGTTTTCAAGTAAAAATTCTTATACCTTGTGGCATAGGCGTTTGGGTCATATCTCTAAAAGGAGAATTGACAAGCTTGTGTCCGAGGGAATATTGCAAAAGCTTGATACTCCAGAAAATAACTTTTGTATTGAATGCCTTAAGGGAATATTTACAAACAGCAACAAAAATAAAGAATCCTTGAGAGCTACAAAAGTCTTAGAACTGATTCATACGGATATATGTGGTCCATTCTCTACCCCTTCATGGAACGGATAAACATATTTCATTACATTCATAGATGACTTCTCTCGTTATGGATACATTTATTTGCTTCATGTAAAGTCTCAATCATTGGAGGTTTTCAAGTCTTTTAAAGCCGAAGTTGAAAATCAGCTTGAAAAGACTATTAAGAACGTTAGATCCGATCGTGGTGGTGAATACTACGGTCGGAATGACGGTTCGGGAGGGTCCTTTTGCTCGATTTTTGGAAGAGTGTGGGATTGTCCCTCACTACACCATGCCGGGGACACCTAGCATGAATGGTGTAGCCGAGAGACGTAATAGAACCCTTAAGGATATGGTAAGAAGTATGGTTTCTTGTACTTCTTTACATCACTCATTATGGGGCGATACTTTGAAAACCTCAACCTACCTACTTAATCGAGCTCCTTCAAAAGCTACTGACAAAACCCTTATGAATTATGGACAGGCAAGAAATCGTCCCTAAATCATCTTCATGTTTGGGGTTGTCCAGCAGAAGCTAGGCCTTATAAACCTAACAAAGGAAAGTTGGACTCTAAGACCGTTAGTAGTTATTTTGTAGGATATTCTCAAAGTTCTAGGGGATATAAATTCTATGACTCAAAGACTAGAACCTTTTTTGAAACGAGAAATGCTAGGTTTTTTGAGAATGTTGAATTTAGAGGGGAAAATTTGAATAATAATTTTGAATTTGAAGAGTTAGAGGAGGAATCCATTTATATACCTCTTCCTATAGTTCCTATCGAAGATCAAGCACTTGTGCCTAAAATTCGACAAGAACATAATATTCAAAATGACGTTAATTCTCCTATTAATGAACAACATGAAAATGTTGATGAGAAAATTCAACACCCTCAAAATCAAGAAGAACCGGTGCCCT
The DNA here is from genome assembly GCA_022495995.1 of Adenophora triphylla var. japonica. Classification (NCBI taxonomy): domain Eukaryota; kingdom Viridiplantae; phylum Streptophyta; class Magnoliopsida; order Asterales; family Campanulaceae; genus Adenophora; species Adenophora triphylla. Next base: position 103,137 of record JAFEMH010006543.1, read on the forward strand.
TAAGAAGATCTAATAGAGCAAGAAGGAGTGCAATTCCGAATTATTATGATGTTTATCTTGCCGAGAATGAGGAACTGTTAGGTTTAGTGGGAGATGAACCTATCACCTTCCATGAAGCCATTAGTGGTCCAAATTCTCATAAGTGGATTAATGCCATAAATGAAGAGTTAAAATCCATGACAGATAATGACGTTTGGGATCTTGTCCCATTACCTAAGAATGTGAAACCCATTGGGTGTAAATGGGTCTTTAAGACCAAAAGGGATTCACAAGGTAATGTGAAAAGACATAAGGCTCATCTTGTCGCTAAAGGATTTACTCAAACAGAAGGCATTGATTACAAAGAAACATTTTCACCGGTATTCTTTAAAAATGCCTTTAGAATCATTATGGCATTAGTAGCATATTTTGATCTTGAGCTTCATCAAATGGATGTAAAGACAGCTTTTCTCAATGGCGACACTGAAGAAACTATCTATATGAAAAAACCAGAAATAGTGACTGATTCGGATCAAACTAGTCAACTAGTTTGTAAACTTAAGAAATCCATTTATGGGCTTAAGCAAGCATCTCGTCAATGGTACTTAAAATTTAAACAAGTTATTCTTTCATTTGGTTTTGAAATGAATCTTGGTGAAGATTGTGTGTACCATAAGTTCAGTGGAAGTAGATTTATATTTTTGGTCTTGTATGTGGATGATATTTTACTTGCTAGTAATGATAAGGACCTTGTTAAGGAAACTACGAAATTTCTCTCTAACAAATTTGAGATGAAAGATCTTGGTGAAGCTTCTTTTGTATTAGGAATCCAAATACATCGTGATCGTTCACGAGGTATTTTAGGATTATCACAAAAGAGCTATATAGAGAAGGTATTACAAAGGTTTAGCATGCAAAATTGTAAATCACATGACACCCCTGTCTCTAAGGGAGATAAACTCAGTCTAAAGCAATGTCCTAAGAATAATTTTGAATCCAAGTTTATGGAAGAAATCCCATATGCATCGGCAGTAGGAAGCTTAATGTATGCACAAGTCTGTACTCGTCCGGATCTTGCTTTTATTGTTGGCATTCTTGGTCGATACCAAAGCAATCCTGGAAAAGAACATTGGATTGCAGCCAAAAGGGTGATGAGATACTTACAAAACACAAAAAACTACATGCTTACATACACAAATTCGGATCACCTTGAGATCGTTGGTTATTCCGATTCCGACTTTGCTGGATGCCAAGATAGTCGGAAATCGACATCGGGTTATGTCTTCACTTTGGCCGATGGAGCAATTTCTTGGAGAAGTGCCAAGCAAACATTGGTAACTACTTCCACCATGGAAGCCGAATTTGTTGCTTGCTACGAGGCATCCAATCAAGCTATATGGCTGCATAAATTCATTGAAGGACTGCGAATTGTCAAAGGTGTTGAAAGACCGTTTAAGTTATATTGTGACAATCGGGCTGCGGTATTGTACTCCAATAACAACAAGAGTTCATCTAAATCTAAGCATATAGATATTAAGTTTCTTGTTGTAAGAGAGAGAGTACAAAATGAACAAATAAAAATAGAACTTATTGGTACAAACTCTATGCTTGCGGATCCATTTACTAAGGCGTTATCTCCTTTGGTATTTCACGAGCATGTTGCTCATATGGGTGTAATGACTTTTGATAATGCTTAAATCAGTGAGAGTTTGTGTTGTTTTCTATTTTCTTGTGTTGGTTTTATTTATATTGATCTCATTTAAGTTAAGTAGGACTAGTTGGAGAATATATATATGCGTTCATAATATATATTCATTAATATTCCATGCTACATATCTATACTTAATATATGTCATTTAGTTGGATATATATATGTGATTAATGTGGGTTTAGTTGCGAATCAATTACAACGACTGCTCCTTTAGTCCCTATACTTATAAGACTAATGGACGGGATTGTGTTGGATGACAATAAACGTGCACATAAGGGTTGTCATTCATGTTATAAATGATTAAGAAAATTATTTAGTAAAAGATACATATTAATATTAATCAAAGTGGGAGATTGTTAGAACATGGATTAAATAAATATGTGTTATTGAATTCCATACATTATAATCATTTAATAATGTTAAAGTATAGACAAAATATGTAGAATACCATTAGGTGAAAGTACCATTAAATGATGGGCATAATGGTAACTTCTCACCACCAACTTTACGAAAGGGTGTCCCTAAATGAAGTGCCCCTTCTCTATCTATATAAAGGCTATCCATCAGTCATTTAGAGACACTTAACATTCACTAAATTCAGTCACAAATCTTCTCTTTATTCCCTAAGAAGATCAAGTGTGGGCATTATCATTTAGAAGTACTATCTCTCTACTCTCTTCTTTCATTCAAGAACAAGTATCAAGATCATACAATGGATTCTTCAGGTACACGCTTCCGTCTTCATCTTCTTCTCTTCTTAATCTAGTTATGAGATGATTCATGGTTTGATGGATCATTTTGCTCCTAACATATATGTCATGCCTAATGACTCCCCCTACCCATTATATTGACATATTGTATTGTATTGATTTCTAACAATTTAATGAATCCAAACCAAATAAATTTGTGATGAAATTGCAACTAAATAAATTGGTTCAATTCAATTTGGCTCAACCTTATGAACCTTGAACCGAACCAAATTGAATGATTACTTCATGAAATTTCTAAATTTTGACTTAATAATGAAAAATGAACTAAATCACGATTAGTTGTTCGTGTAGAATGTAAGTAACTCGATCACATTTGTTCATCCATTACACTAAACCAGTGCTGACAAAATGGTTACAACAAATTCATTGGATTGGTTAAAAGCATCTCCAACGGTACTAAAAAAAAAATTAAAATAGAACATTGCACCAAATTTGGTGTAAGGGTTAGAGCTACACTATCCCATTTTTCTCTCTATTTCTTGAAAATCTTGTTTTTTAATTTTTTTTTCAATATATATTAAAATATTTTATGATATATGATTAACGTAATATATTTATATAAGTAAAAAAAATAATGAATATTTCAAGAATATTTTTATTTGGCATAATATTTAAAGCAAATTGTTGGAGAAGTATGGTGCGAAAATTGCACCATTATAAAAAATGCCAAAATCTAGGGAGAAATTCTTCATAATTTATGGAGAAACGTGTTTCTCCAATATCTCTCCGGCTCTACCCAAGTACCCACACACAGAAACAGCTCTCCGTCTCACCAATTCCTCCATCAAATCCTCGAAAAATGCACAACAATGAAACAGCTCAAATTAATCCACGCCCAAATCATCCTCCATGGCCTAACCCAACAAACTCTCACCCTCAGCAAAATAATTTCTTTCTGCAGTCTCTCAGCCTCTGGCGACCTTCAACACGCACAGCTACTGTTCGATCAATTGCCCCAACCAAATTGTTACATGTATAATAGCTTGATTAGGGGATACTCGAATTGCGATAACCCTTTGAAAACTATTTCTGTATACAGTCAAATGATTTGTTCTGGTATTTACCCAATTGAATTTACTTTTCCTTTTGTACTCAAGGCATGTGCTTCTGTGTGTGGGTATTTGGTTCTATTAGGTTCTGGATATTCAGAACCTTTTGAAAGGATATCCAGAACCTTTTGAAAGGATATCCAGAAATTTATTAAATGTTTCTGGATATCAATTATAAAGCTTCTGGATATCAATTATAAAGCTTCTGGATATTCAGAACTCTTTGAAAGGATATCCAGAACCTTATGTAAGTGATATCAAGAAATTTAGAATTGGCTTCTGGATATAAGTTTTAAGGCTTCTGGATATCCATATTCAATGTTCTGGATATCCAGAACCTTGTGAAAGTGATATCCAGATCAGAAATTTGGTCTTGGCCTTGAATTTGGTCTCAAATCTTTTTTCTGGATATCCATCCCAAAGCTTCTGGATATCAATCCTAAAGCTTCTGGATATCCAGAAACCCGTTTCTCCATAACTTATGGAGAAACGCGTTTCTCCCTAGACCTACTCATAAAAAATAGTGCAAATTTTACACCAAACCGTTGGAGATGGTCTAACTCTCTATCCAAAAAAAAAAAAAATACACTTACTCTCTGTCACCAAATAAATGTCATATTTTTTTTATTCTTATTGTATGTTAATATGAAAAACATTGAGTAATAGTTTTAGATTAATTTAACTATAATAATGAAAATATTATAACTTATTATTTACAGTATTTATAATGGTGTATCAATAACAAATTTTATATTTTCATTAAAATAATTAAATTAAGCCAAAACAATAGCATAAAGTTTTTTCGTATTAACATAAAAAAAATGCGACATTTACGCTGAGACAGATAAATTTTATAAAGTCAAACATCTTAATAGTGAAGCTTAATACTCCCTCCGTCCCAATAGTAGCTTTCCATTTTGCCATTTTGGGTGTCCCGTTAATAGCTTCCACTTTCCTTTTTTGGCAAAGGAATCTTCACTATTCCCTCCACTCATTCTCTCTCCTCCATTATTTTAATACTCACAACACCATTATAATTTACTATTCTCTCCACTCATTCTCTCTCCTATTTTCAAATTACACTCACATCATTTTTACTTCCCCCCCCAATTTCTTAATTTGCGTGCTGCCCAAAAAATGGGCAGCTCTTATTGGGACGGAGGGAGTATATAGTAATCATCAAAATGGTTTTCCAAGACTAGTGTTAGCTAGGCCTTATAATAATGTTCCTGTAAAATGGTTATGCTTATAATAAGGTGAGTTTGGCATTGCTTCTGATTTTTTGAAAGTGATTTTTCAAAAGTGATTTTAGAAAAATCGATTATTTGTAATAAATACTAAAATTTATAAGCATGTTTGGACAGTATATATTCAAAACTGATTATTAAAGATAAATATCAAAAATGACCTTTATGATATGTATCTCGATATAATAAATGTATAAAAGAGATAGAGGTTATTATTGTAAAAATAACACAAATAACAACTTCTAAGAATCACTTTTAGCAAAAGCTGGGTCATAGCTGCTTCTACGAAAACACAATTTTTTGTGTTTTAACAGCTTAAAATCATAATCAGTATTGTTATCCAAACACTATTAAAAGTGATTTTAAATTTCAAAAGTGATTATAAGCTTAAAAAAAGCACTCCCAAACTCACCCTAAGTGTTATAAATCAAGTTATTATTAGCACCTTCTTGGATTTCTATAAGAAAATTTATTGTATTTCACTTTTTAGACCATTGAGCAAAATCCGTGTAAATATGGAATGTTAACATCTACTCCCTCTGCCTCACATTAGCTTACCATTTACTATTGAGAATGAAAATTAAGGAGTGAATATATATAATTTTATTAAAATTTACTATTGAGAACGAAAATTAAGGAGTAGATATATATAATGTTATTAAAGTATGAGTTGTGAGTGGGTAGGAGAGAGAAAGTGAGGTAGAGAATAGTAAGTGGATATTTGTTGTGAGTATGACAAGTGGGTCCCATGAATAAATAAGTATTAAAAATTTTCTTTTTAAAAAATTGTGACTTTAAAGTGAAATGCCCAAAATAGCAAATTAGGTAAGATTTTATGGGACGGAGGGAATATATTCATTATTTTAAGAGAAAAAGAGAAGAACAGGAAATCAATTTGTCTTGTGACAAACATAATATATTTAAAAATCCATACCTAGGCCAGGATACTGGCATGCTCAAAAAGGAGCAATTAAAGTAATATAATTGACCCTAATCTTTCTTTTTCATGGAATTTCGAACCGCTATTATTACACTTGATTGCATTATTGCAGTAAATGAAATTCAAATAATGAAATATTAAAACTATCTATAATACAATAGAGGAATGAAAAAACTGCCTCTTAACTTGGGATAAGTGGTGGCTAGGATTAAAAGATAGAAATCTGATCCGACGGCTGTGAGAGCTCTTAACCTCCACGTTCTTTCCATCTCCTCGGCGGTTCACGACAGTAATTCCTCTCTCTCTATCTCTCTGCGTTTCTTAAAAACCAAAATATAGCATATGAAATTTCTAAAAAATTATCCTAAATAGTTAAGTTCTTCAATTGAGAACCATGAAATTGGAATTGCATACTTCTTCCTGCTCTTATATAGCTTTAATTAGGGTTTCATTCCTAGAAAACGGCATTCAATGGAGTGGTTTCCGGTCCGGCATTGCATCTCTTCAATCTTCACTCCTAATTGAAAAATCCCTTCTCTCCCCTTCCCCAATTGCCATTGTGATCCGTCATCATAATCAGCCGGGTCTTTCATTCAGTCATGGCAATACAATCGCCATCATCCTCAAGACGGTTTCCACCGGTACCGACAGTTTCCCCAATTCTTCCCTCATCTGTTTTCCCTCAAATCACAAACACCGTCTGAAAAAGGAAAGAGGAAGTCGCCCCCGACCCAAGCATAGGCCTGGACAGTCGGTAGTCACCTACGACCCCTCCCCCCATCTCCGCCCCAGACGCTAGGGCTAGCAGGCTAGGGTTTCGAGATTCCTTTCGCCACAGGCCAACGACCAATGTCAAGGGCCGTGTTCTGGTCGAATTCTTCTTCACCAAATTCATCCATAATGAGGTTTCTCTCTCTCTCTCTCTCTCTCTCTCTCTCTCTCTCTCCCATTTCAATCTAATATTATTCATGCTCTGGAATTTGTTCATTTGGATTATACAATAAGGGGAAATTGTTGGACCGAGAATCAATGTTTTCTGTTAATTCCATGGTAAATTAATAGTGGTCTGAAATTGGATTAAGTGATTTTGTTTTTGTTTTTTATAAAAGAGAAAACCCTCCCCCTACACCGCCCCAAAATAGACAAACATGCCAAGTTGGAGATCTTAATACTTGGCCACTATTTCAACCTTTCCTGGCCTGTAACCCCTTCAACCATATTCCCATCTTTCAACTTCTATATGATGGACAATGTTCTTGAATTCATTTTCTCACCTTGACATAATTCCAGATCGCAGTGATTATTCTCGGGCGGGTTTCGACCTCTATTCCAAGAGCTTCCATCAGAACAGGTGAAAGCTTAAACTTTTCAGGCATATAATTCATTTCTAACCGTAGATTTACAGTAAATTCTTTATCCCCTTTTCTTCTCACCTCAAACCCCTCCTGAGGTGCAGGCTCCGAGCACTATCCCATACAATCAAATGGCTATCTGGGTATAATCTCTGGTCCAACGTAATGGTGACTTTCTTAAGGAAAGACGAAAATTTGGGATACAACGGGTTCGATTTATGAATCACACCGGCTGATCGGGTCCATCCCCTCTTCCAGTATCCTACCAACCACCTTCAGGGTCCAGGAAGGTGGCTCAGCATTGGGATTCTTGGGAATTGTACAGACTTGATTGGCAAAAGTGTTGAACACATAAATTCTAAGTGTCCTCTGAATGTACAGTGGATTCTTAATCGCATCTTGGATATCAATCTTCTTTCTTGCTAGAGCAGCATCCACAAGTGACTCAAACTCGAGAAGCTGACTGTAAAGAGCAGATTGTGGCAACATTGCTGCCACTCTTTCTTGCCTTGCTTATCCGGAAGCTTCTGCTTCTTTTTCCGTGAATCAGGAGTAAACTCCATAGATCTCAAAGGCGAAAGCAGATTGGCATTAGTCGTACCAGGTGGGCGACCGAGCTTCTGTGGTGGACGTTTAGCACCGCCACTTCCCGCTCCCGAAAATGCAGGTGAAGAAGAGTTCAAAACAGCAGGGGGTTGGTTCAGAGAAAGCCCATGAGACTGTAGATGGGCTTGAAATTGAGCATGTGCAGCCTGAGCTTCAGCTTGAGCTTGAGCTTGAGCTTGAGCTTGAGCTTGGGCTTGAGCCTGAGCTTGAGCCTGAGCTTTCGATTGTGCTTGCGCAATTGCCTGAGCATGGGCATGGGCATGGGCATGGGCTGAAGCATACTGTGAAAGCTGATATTGCCCAGCAAAGCCAGTGCCATCGGGTTTTTGAGGCTGGGATTGGGAATGGGATTGTGCTGTAGGGTTCTTTTGGGGATTGTTGTTATTCACAGACATCACCACACCAAACAATTAACCTTCTAGATATATTTTTAAAATATGAGAGTGAGTGGGGGTATGAAACTAAATAACTGCATCTCTTTATTATCAAACCCATGTGAAGAGACTTTCGTCGTGAACATTGTACTTGATGCAAGATTGGAGTAATGGTAGGTTGAGGTCATTTGAACAAAGAGTTGTTATCAGGATATGTGTGAATCGGTTATATCTTGCTTCTTTTGGTGCTTTAAGGATAATTCTTGCAACCGGCGATGTTTGGAAGAAGGTAACTTGAAAGCCAACAAGCCTTTTGATTGTGAAGATTACTTGAAGTTTAGACAGAATAGGGAGAGGGATAAGTTTGAGAAAGTTGGGTTCACTGTCAAAGATTTTGAAGGATCTACATAGCGAGGATATGGCTCTTTTGTGGTTGAACTTCACATAAGTCAAAATTTGAAGTGTTAAAAGGAATCAGTCAAGATTAACGAGATGAATATAGTGCAAGTTACTTCATTCAGTTAGCTATTTTTATATTATGTAGATGTAGATGTAAATCATAATTTATTATAATCAAAGGAAAAATATTATTTATTTCATGTCGTTTGGGACCTTGCTTTAATTTCAGTGCATTATAAGATTAACTAAATAAATCATTTTGTTTAGTTATCATGTTTCACTATTTTATTCGCCAAGAAGTGATGTAACTGATTTTCCAAGATGATTTCCAATTTTTATATGTACATAGCATACTGACATCTTGCCGTTGAATTATATTTGAGGATGCTACTTTGTCTCATTGATTGTTTTTCTTCCAGTTGTATAATAATCCAGATCCTCAAGAGCCCAGATTGGCAATCAAATCGTCTTCACACACGGCTGAGTGTCTATACTAGGAGGATATGTGCAAAGGTAAGAGGATATCTCCTCATATATTATACAATTATATACCTTCCTAAACTAATGCACTAACGTATACCTACCAAGTCATATGGATGTACTACCTTGGGTTGTACTGCTTACATCCATTACTTTTGATATAACTCTAATGTACTTTATGCGTGCCTCAGTTTGAACTTTCAAGATATATAATGTATTTGTTGATTTATGTTTTGATTTATGTTGAAAATGGTTTTTAACAGGTAGTATTTGTTTTCATTGAGATTTGCAGGTTGTGATGGGTTTATATTGTGGATGACGCTCCAACATTTTGACGAAGCTTTCATTGTCAAATATAAAAACAAAATCCAATTCAGAAATTGCTTATTTTGTTTGTTTGAGATAGAATTTTGTTCAAGTTTACTCCTCATACATGTGGGAATTTCCCAAGACGACACAAAGTTCTTACTTGCATTTTTTGTTATGAGACGGGTCATTAAGATTTGTAACTAGCCAGAGAGGAGTGGAAGAGGGTGCAGGGGAAGGGACGGTGATGAAGAACATTTTTGATGTGTTTACATGTGGATGGAGAATGATTAATAACTGTCTTTTTAATTACCAAATGGAATTGTTTACATGTGGATGGAGAATGATTAAGTCCACATGACCTAGGAAATTCCTAACCACTTTTCTGAGGTGGGTGGATGCTATTTTTCTACAACTTCAATTTTTACCCTATCAATTATCCACCTCAATTCCCTCGAAAGAGATCTTATGACCAAGAACAATGCCTTCCTCCATGAAGTGGCACTTTTACCAGTTAATCACCAAATCAAAGGTCCGAATAGATTAAACAATGATAAGAATGGTAGGAAATTCTAAGAGGTTCTAGCAACCTTCGGACAAAAAGAGGATCATGTCATCCACAAATTGCAGATAGGACACCATATAGCATAAGTATTATAGCTTTGCACGAAAGGAACCGGATCATATCCAATTCGGTAGACCACTTGAAATGCGATTGTTGAGTATCTTTGGCTAATACACTACTAAAACGATTGAAGATTTGATTGATAACATCACCTTAATTATTTTATGGACTTTAAAACCTTATGTAAGAAGTATTATATGGTACTAATTTTTATTGATCCGTGTAATTTTGCTGAATGGTGTCCTTAGCTAAAAATCAATAATTTTAGAGGAATGGTATTATTCGTTTCTATTTAATATATTAGCTTTTGGTTAGTAGAAACTGAAATCAACATATGTTAGAACTTATTTTCTTTTGCTGGCTATATAGACTATAGAACTTTTTAGTTTGATAACGGGTAAGGATGTATGGTTTGAGGTTGACGTGAAAAAGAGAAAAATTGATTGTGATGGGGATTTACGTTTGAGAAAGACAAAATTGAAAGGGTTCTTTAATTTTCTCCACTTTACCACCATGCATACCGTCCCGTGCCATTGGCACGGGCATTTTAGTACTAGTACTATACAATGTAAAAAGTCTACTATAAATAAATAAAAAAAGTTTTTACATTGTTTATTGGAACTTTATACGATTTTGTTTGATTTTTACATGATATAAAAACATGTAGTTTATTATGAGAGATGCATGAACACCTATTTTAAAACATATGAAACCATGTCATTTATAATAAATTTATTTTTATATGAAGAGGCAATAAAAAACTTCTTGTTTTTACTTTTCTTTATCCATTTATTTGTTCAGTGTTAATGCGCAGTTAAGATCCTAGTTATTCCAACCTCTCTTTCCATCTCATAGTTCGCTTATGGTTGAAACTTGTAAGGCATTTTCCACCAATTAAAAGCAATCTCCACAAATAATTCTAGGGGAATAACAAGTCAATATTAATGAATCATAACATTGGACTTTTAAATCTCACCAAACGAGTCTTCCCATGGTGGAGTTCACAAGGGAATTGAGAATTGACCCATTTTCCTCAAGGATCCACGAGTCTTAGTCGGGACCTACGTCTTAACCGAATCGAGTTTGAACGATTTTTCAGTGTGCGAGACTTCGAGCTCAAGCTCGTTTGATATTTATTTAGTTCAAATTTTTCTCGAGTTCGATTAGTACTTCAAACTCAAGCTGTATCGAGTTTTCAGCTGCTCGTGAGCTACCCTCGAATCTCGAGTCGTTATCGAGCCCGAGCCTATACGAGCCGAGTTCGAGTTTGATGTTTTTTTTTGGGAAAATTTGCATAAAATTATAAAATAAAAAATCGAGTTATTAACGAGCTTATTGAGTTGAGTTTCGGTTCTGATCGATCATGAACTAATGAACTGAAAATTTGAGTTTTTAACGTGATTATCGGGCCGGGCTTGAAATGACCTGATTGCGAACAAAGATAAATTCAAGTTTTTAACGAGATTATCGAGCCGAGTTCGAAAGTAGTCGATCTCGAGTCTAGCCTAATCGAACACACGAGTCGAGTCTGGTCGACTTGATAAATTAACGAGTTTAAAATCATTTTCGAGCTTGAGTTCGAGCAACAATTCAAGCTCATTCAAGTCAAGTTTTTTCGAGTGAAGCTCGAGCTAGTCAATTCGAAATCAGCCCTAACTACTACGTGTCATATTAAATCCCCTTTAAAAAATCAAATGTGGGGTCTTTCCAAATATTTTTTTTTAATGGATTACTTCTGTTCTTTAGTTAGTGACAATGGGATAAAAAACAATTAAACCCTTAGGGACCGTTTGATAGGTCGATAAATGATCGGATAGAATTATTAGTCCAATAAAATATATTTGGTAGATTAAATGCAATCGTAGTAATTATTCAAAGTACAACCCAGATAAGCATCTGAACACCTCTTATCCCCTTCTTATTTATCCTAAAAAAATGTGGTATTATTAATCTCTGAATTAATAACCTCCTCCCTATTAATACATGCTAATCTTATCGACCTACCAAATGAGCCCTTAATAAATTAATTCAACAAACAGGAACGATTATCATGATTTAAAATTGAATCGGACCAAGATCCCATAAATTCATTAAAAGATAAGAGTTGTTCTTGTGTAAAACTAGTTCTAGGATAAGCTATCCTAAAACCTGTTTTGCGAAAGTGTCTTTTCTAGTACAATAAAGTGTCTGGTGCAATATAAACAAAGTGTCTGGTCTATTATGACACTAATAAACACATTTAAATCGATTGTAATGTTAAATAATGCGACGATATTGTTGAAAAATAGTGCCTGTTGTAGTGTTAAAAAGTGTATGTTGTAGTATTGAAAAGTGCCTCTTGTAGTATTGAAAAATGTCTGTTGTAATATTGAAAAGTGTCAAAGTGAATTAAAAAATATATGCCTGTTGTAGTGTTAAAATATGCCTCTTGTAGTATTCAGAAGTGCCTTCTGCAGTATCAAAAAGTGTCAGGTGAATTTCAATTATTTACAATGTTAAAATGTGCATGTTGTTGTGTAGAAAACTGTCTCTTATAAGTTTTAATTATTTACAAAAATGTCATCACACATTTTGAAAAGTTCTATTTATTTACAAAAATGCCACCGCGTCTATTTAAAAACACATTCTACGCTCAGACGAGCGTAGAACACGTTGTACATGATTTCAGGATAATTTTATACTCCCTAGAACCTGAGTGTTGTGTTTTTTCTTTTATTCATTTCAAAATAATTGTCATTTCTTTTTTTAGCATAATTGTCATGTTTCTAAATAAAAAATTATTTTTAGTGCAATTTTGTTAGTAATTTATTATATTCTTGAAGCAACAAGTAATGTACAAAAAAATAAAAAATAATGAATGGAAAATTAACAAGATAAATGTGATACTTATAATTATGATAAGCGAAAAGTATAATTTTAATGAGTTAATTTTACAAAAAACGTGTTTTTTTCTAAAATTAATGAAAAATCATTTTTATATTAACACTTAATAATATATATAATGTCGCTCTTCACACTGACACTTTTTTACCCTACACTGAAACTCTTTTATACTGTCACATAATAATACATACACTGTCACTCTTCACACTGGCACTTTTTTAAACTAACACTGAAACATTTTTACACTAACACTTAATAATATATTCACTGGCACTCTTTACACTATCATTTTTTTACACTAATACAGTCACTTTTTTACAATAACACTGACACTTTTTATACTGCCACTTAATAATATATGCACTGGCAATCTTTACACTGGCACTTTGTTATATTAACACTGGTACTTTGTTACATTAACAATGACATTTGTTGAATAAGAAAGCGTGCGAGAGGTGGTTATAATCCTAGTGGGATTATAACTGTTCACAGTCCTTATTTGAGTAGGAGTAGATAATAGTAATCTGCACGTGCGCCTTGGAGGCGGGTTGCTCGACATGTGTTGCTTGGTGATCGGCCTGTATTAACGCCAAGGAAAAGAGAAATAAGGATGGAGAAGCCCATTTTCTTGTCTTGAACGGTGATCGAGGAAGGTCTCCTCTCCTCAGGATGAGGTCTTCGTCGGCTTTACTAAATGCCTTGCTCGGCATATGAAGAGATGCATGGTCGACATGTATATTTGTTATGCCTTGGTCAGTATTCGCTCTGCTATGTCTAGGTCGACATAGTGGGAAACGACGAGTAAGCATGACAAGCAAAGATATGGAAAGCCCACTCCCTTTGTCATTATTGGGACTTGTATATATTATATTTTGGGTCCATTCCATTGGGCTTTGCTCGGCCCGATCCCCGCTCATACCTCAGTTTATACCGTTCAGTGGCCCCCGACTTCCTAGATCGGCTATGTCGAGGAGAAAGTGATGCTCTACCTAGGCTTAAACGAATACGAACGAGTTTTTTTCGAATCATGTGGCGTTTCATTATCCGCCGGTTAAATAGATAATGATGGGCGCTGTCCACGAGATCTGACATTTGTCTTGGGAACCCTCTAGAACATTTATTGCAAGGAAGAGACGACACTTTTACCCGGTTTTTTTATCCGTACCCGTTATTATATTTTGGGTATAAAAACAAAAACACATTTCCTTTCTACCCTTTTATCGCCCTTTGCAGTTGAGAGAGAGACCATAAGCTTCAAATCGCTTGTTCTTGATTTCTGGTCAGTTTGTGCTTGATCTATTCGTGTGTTTCTTCAACAATCCTTCGATTTAAGGTACAAATCTTCTTTTCTTTCTCATTTCTGAATTTTTACTTCAAATTACTGGGTTTTGGGTGTTGTTCTTGGTGGGTTCTTCTAGAATTCCGCCATTGTTGTACTTTCTTTAGGCTTTATTGAGTTTATTATTGAGTGATTTCTTGTACTTTCCTTGTCTTTAGAGATGGCAAGAACCTGGAGAAGTAACCCAAATTCCCTCTACTGCTACCATACCCAAAATCTTAGAATTTATCAAAGAACTGACGTGCCATGGATGATGTTGAGTTTGAACGAGATAGAGGAGATTTTTACGAGGTACCAATCTTCTAGAACCGACGTACATTACCCAAGTCGATTTAGGATTGATCGACTTGATGTTGAGTCCCCCAATGTTGTATTGTTCCACGGTTGGACTGAGATTCTTGACCATATCAACCTCTACTACTTGAAGTCTGACCATTTGGAGTATCCTCCATTGTGGGTAAGGATCCCTCCTTGGTTTTAGTTTATAGGACAAGGAGGGATACTTTTCCTCGTCCTCGTCCTTCACTTTTCCTTGGTCAAGTTTTGACCCATATTGTTTCATTTGTGCAGCTATGACTGGAAGAGGAAGTGATGCTGCTCGTCCTACTGGTCCCTTGACTTCAGGGAGGATCGTAGACGCTTTTGCTGAGGGAGCCCAATCTGGAGGTCGAGGTAGAGGTCGGGGTAGATCAGGCCGAGGTAGGACTTATACCCCTAGGCCCAAACTCATAAGAGCAGTGAAACCCATGATATAGGAACTCCATTCTAGGTATTGGGTATCAAGGGAAGAGTATCGTATTGGTTACTTCCCCGATGTCCCACTCAAGAATGAGAAAGTCGTGGTTGACTTTTACTATAGTCTGAACTACATCCATTTCTTTTATAAGCAGTTCCAATTGGGTCATCGTCTTCCCTTAGACCCCTTCATATGTGAATTCCTTGAGGATATGCAAGTCGCCTTGGCTATGCTAGGTGCCAACGCCGTGAGGTTCCTCATTGGCTTCATAGTTCTTTGTCGTAGCTTAGGTTTTGAACCTTGTCAGTCTGTCTTCCACCACGTCTTCAGTGTCAACTATAAGGAGGATTCAAGGCTTGTGGTGGTAATGATTGATCCAAATCAACCCAAACTCATTTGCCCCATGTCGAGCAAGATGTCTGGGTGGAATAACCATGTCATCAGAGTGGAGAGCTGACAAGGCTGGGAGTTTGCTTCTCCCTTGGAGTACCCCTGTGTGCCTGAGCAGGTATGGAGGCCTGAGTGGAGTGGGCAGCTGATTGAGAGGCTAAGGCAATTTTTCGAGGTAGGAACTCTGTGTTGGTCCACTTTGGAGATCGATAAGTGGTATTATGTTCAGGCCGGTGTCATGCCAGACCCCTTGGACGGCCTAGTGCCTATGGTTCCAGTTGTGAGGGGGACCAGATTTCCGGACTTTAGGGTGCATCCCAGTTTCGTTTTTCATTCTGATTGTGACACATGCAAGCTTTAGAGGACAGGTGTTTGGCCGAGGACGGTGTAGTCGGCTATAAATTTTTTTCTTTCCTGTCTTTCGTACTTATATAATTTTTGTTATGTTTTTGTTCTTCCTCGTCGTTTTACTAACTGTTATCTTTTGTCTTTGTAGACCTTACAGCCGAGCAAGAGCGGAAGATGTCGGCGGAAATTATTGACCCCCAGGCATTAATGAAGTTGAGGAGGAGGATGTCACGTTCCTCGGCTCAAAACAAGAGACGGGATGACGTTGTTCATCATCAATCCATTTATCCACCAAGGATGTTGGGGCGTTGCCCTTGAAGCCGGTGGGGGGTGCTTCTGCCTCCACCGAGGGGAGAATTGACGGGCAATGTGGGGCCCGGACTCAAAGAGGGACAGAGGCTCCCAGAACTCCCTAACTCCCGATATCGAGGAGACGCAAAGACAGGAGTCTGGTCCTAGCTTCGAGACCATGGAGGGCTGACGCCGGTGAAATAAACCTTGCCCAAAAATGAAAAAGGATAGAGACCGTCTTTGGAAGAGCCTCCCTGCCAAAAGAATTGTTGAATCCTCCTCCGAGGAGGTCACCGTCGGGGCACGTGAAAAAGCGATATGCTGAGGGCGAGGCCGGAGTAGATAAGGAGTTAGCCGATCTACACCCCAACTATCAAGGGTCTTGACGCATGCTGGCAGAAAGGAGCCCTAAACTCCAAGCTAGGATGGCCTCGTGGTCCATGTCGTGCGATGGACCTGAGCACCTACTTGACCTATTAATAGAGGCCGAAGCCGAGCGGGGAGCATTTGGCCAACAGGAAAGGCCTCATACTCGGCGCAGGTAAACCTTCTCGTCGTTTTTCCCTTTTCCTTCACAGGTTTTGTAATACTTGTAAATGTTTCTATCGATAATTTATGTCTTCTTCATTATAGCTTGCCACGATAACTACCTATGTGGCCATCAAGGAAATTTGCATAAGTCACGCCCGACCATATGGAGCAAAGACATAGGATCAGTTGAAAAGAATAAGGCCGACCTGGGCAAGGCGGTGGAATTGCTTTCAGAGTCGTTGAGGAAGCCGAGGTCGACTTGAGCAAAAATTGGCCAAGGCCAAGGCCGAGAAGAGCCGAGAGGGCCGCCCAAGGAGGCTCGGCACTAGAGGGCCGAAGAAGCTAACAAAGTTAGGCAAGATGAGGCCGTTGAGAGGTTTCAAGCCAATTTGGGAAAGAATGCCGAGGAAGCCGATGCCCGATATAAGCTCTTGGAGAGGCAGCTTGCCTTCTCTAAAATTGATTGAGGCCATTTCCCAATTCAAGGCTAGCTCGGCCTTTGAGCAAACAAGCTCGGCTAACAAGACGGCCACCATGTACTACATTAGTTATCTCCATTTAGCCGTAAGAGTCGTGGGGGACCCAATCCCTTGGAAAGCCGAAACGCTGGGCATGCTTGCACAGTCTTGTCCGTCAGCCAGATTCTTATGATGGCCTTGCCCGGTCCGCTTCATGTCTTGGTGCCATTTTCGTGAGAATGCCCTAAAGGTTATCACCGCCTTGAGAACAGCTAGGGAAGGCCGTAGAGACATGGGTCCCCCTCCGAGTTGATCCTCAAAATATTAATGCTTTGATATAAAAGATACAAGATGAGGAGGGCTTATGACGAGGAGGGAGGGTTGCCGAAGTGAGGCGCAAACCGAGGAGGATCAAGTTGGTCAAGTCATCATCCCCGATGCCGCCA